>PVLC010000881.1:0-121077 GCA_004027655.1 Graphiurus murinus
TGTGTTTTTTTTTTTTTTTTTTTTTTTTTTTTTGCGGTACTGGGGATTGAACTCAGGGGCATTCTACCTCCAAGCTACACCCCAGCCCTATTTTTTTATTCTTTATTTTGAAACTGAGTCTCACTAAGTTGCGGAGTGCCTCACTAGGTAGCTGAGGCTGACCGCAAACCCGGATCCTCCGGTCTCAGCCTCCCAAATGCTGGGATTACAAGCGTGCGCCACCACGTCCGGCTTATCTCCAGCCCTTTTTATTTTTTACTTTGAAACAGGGTCTCATGAAGTTGCTAAGGGCCTTATTAAATTGCGGAGTGCCTCACTATGTTGCCGGGTGGCCTTGAACCTGTGATCCTCTTGTCTGAGCCTTCTGAATACTGGGATTACAGGCATGTGTCACCACACCTGACACATGGTACCTCTTGATAATTCCTTTCCCTCCCTTTACAACAGTTTCATGCTCTGAAAGTATTAGATTTTCAACCCCATAATTCTCTCTAAGTGCTATCTGAGATTTGTCTTTCCATGAGAATTAGCTATTGGAATAAGAAATCAGTGGGGAAAATCACCTTAGCCGTAAAAGATGGAGACCTGGATTCTACTTCCAGGCCAACTAACAGCTTATTTTGTTACTTTAGATAAGTGTCTATCTCTCTCTGATCTTCTGTGTTCCCACTGGTTGAATTAGATTATCACTCTTCTAATGCTGTCATTCTAAAGTTCCTACAAGCAGGTGATTAATATTACTTTCTTTTTGCTGATGTAACAAATCACCAAAAACATAGTGGCTTAAAACAACTAAACTTTGTTATCTAATAGTTCTAGAAATCAGAAGTCTGACAGACCTTGCTGAACAAAAGTCAATGTTTTGTTTGGGTGCAGTTACTTCTGGAGGTTGCAGGGGAGAATCTGTTTCCTTGCTTTTTTTTTTTAGTTTTGAGAGATCATCTACATTCTTGTCTCATGTCCCCTTCTTCCAGCTTCAAAGCCAAGAGTGTAGAATCTTCAAATCTCAATCCTCTGAACTTTTCTGCCTTCCTCTTGCAAGGATCCTTGTGATTACATTGAGACCACCTGGTACCCAAGAAACTATTCCTATTTTAAATTCTTTAAATTAATAAAATGCCTTTTGTAACTCGACATGGTGGCACATGTCTGTAAACCTGGTACTTGGTAGGCTGAGACAAGAAGACTGCAGGTTCAAGGGCACCCTCAGTAAGTTACTGAGGCCCTGTTTCAAAATTAAAAAAAAAAAAAGTAAAGTCTGGGGATTTAGATTGGGTTCAATCTCTAGTACCAAAAAATGTCTTTTAGCCGAGCGTGGTGGCGCACGCTTGTAATCCCAGCATTCGGGAGGCTGAGACCAGAGGATCTGGGTTCGCGGCCAGCCTCAGCTACCTAGTGAGGCACTCCGCAACTTAGTGAGACTCGGTTTCAAAATAAAGAATAAAAAAAAAGTAGGGCTGGGGGTGTAGCTCAGAGGTAGAACGCCCCTGAGTTCAATCCCCAGTACCGCCAAAAAAAAAAAAACAAACAAAAAATGTCTTTTGTCATGTAAGTTAACATATTCACAAGTTCATGGAACCAAGATGTAGATATCATTGAATGATCATTATTCATCCAACACCAACATTTTTGTAGTACAAAAGACTCACAGCAGAGGAAAATCTCAAGTAGTCTGCCTTTGTATGTCACCTGAAGCATCAGTCTTGATATTTCATCTGCAACATTGGTTCTTCAGTGTTCTCCAGAAGAGTGCCTAAAGACACGTGCTCTTTCCTGATTAATCCAGCCAGCTGGCCTCCTGCAACATATTTTGAACTGTCCAAGTCTCCACAATAACATCAGTCAATTCCTTAAAGCAAGCAAGCAAGCAAGAAAACAAAAATTATATTGATTCTGTTTCTATGGAGAACTCTGACTAATACAGGGGGACACAAAGTAGTATTATAAGTAAGCATTCCAGGAGATGCCGAAGAGAAGTTATTAGTTTCCATGTTTGGAAACTAATAACCTACTCCAACAGCATGTTTTTTGTTGTTGAGAACCCTTCTAAAACATTTCTTCTAGTAACTACCCAAACTCTGCCTTATACTTTTCCGATGACAGGAAGCTCATCACCTTCAGGAGGCAAAGGCAGTCCAATTTATCTTTTTATATTTCTGAATTTTCTGGGTATATTTTGCTGTGTACCAAACTACACTCCCAAACTTTGCAGTTTAAAGAACAATCATTTCATTATACCTCCTGATTTTTACCAGTTAGGAACTCAAATAGAGTCTGTCTGGGTAATTCTTCTTCACTTGATGTTGACTGAGGTCAATTATTGGTATTAGACTGAAAAGTGGACTGGTCCAGAGGGGGCAGAATGGCTTTACTTAGATGACTGTTTTCTTGGCTGGGACTGCTGAAAGGCTGAACCGGGGTGGGACTGTTAACTAGATTGCCTATATATAGTCTTTTCAGTATGGTGATCTCAAGCAACTTAGACTTTTAACATGAGGGCTCAGGGTCCCTACATTGTTCAAGGGTCATGACTGGAAGCTGCTAGTTTCTTAGTGTCTGGCCTCTGGACTGGCTGAGGGATGCTTTCACAATATTCTATTAATTGAAGCAATCTCAGAGTCTACCCAGATGCAAGAAAAGAGGACATAGGTTCCATCTCTCAATGAAAAGAGTATTAAAGAATTTGTGGCCTTCTTCAATCTGCCACATTGACTTCAAAAATTATTGCTAATGTCAAGCTAAAATCTATTTTCCTGAGCTTCTAGGGGCAAAAATATATTCACATTCAAGCCAGATACAGCAAAAATAAAAGCATCTATATCCCAGCAAGCAAGTTGTTCTCCCCAAACCAATATGTTATGCAAGATCCAGCCCCTGCTCCTTAGTGGCTAGCTGATAGACCTGCCCATTCCCTCCCAGATACTCCTCAAAATCATTCTAGACAATATCCTTTATTTTGGTGCCTTTAAGAGGAGTCTTGTAGAGATAATATGTTAATACTAATGGTATAAACATTAGGGATAGTGGCTGAGGTGTGAGAAGTTTGGGGAAGCTTTAGGAGCCTATAGCTTTCCAATATCTTATGGACCAATGCTATACAGGCCACAAGCTCTGTGTTCTAGTATTGGACATTCAGTAGTCTTCCCTTAACTCTTCAGGCCAGAATAGAATTAAACTCACTGAACAGACTAAAGCCAAGCCCATTCCCAACACTTCCTTCCCTTCAGCAAAATATAAAGCAATGGATTTTCTGTTATATCCAGATTCAATCTCTATTTCCCTATCTCTCTGCCCACTGCCAAACTTAGAGACATACCATTAGCCTTAAGGTTCTTTGTCTCCATAAAACCCTTTTAAACATGTATAGCTAACTTTTGGATATAACCAAGCCTTTGGCTTCCAGTGAAATGCCCATACAGATAGCTAAGCTACTCAAATCTAAACTCAACTACTATACATTTTCTTCCAATTCCCAAGATATAAGTGAAGTTCTGTTGTTAGACAAGGACAAAGGAACAATTACAACAAAAACCCTCCTTTTATTGCACTTGCTAATAGTTCTTGCTTCCCTGATACTGGGAAGAATATGACTAGTTCTCATTAATTTACTTTTTCTTTCTTTCAGCATTCTCTAAGTCATCCACAATTTATTGAAGTACACACTAGGGGAAATACCACCAGTGATACTCCAAGTTGCAAAAAAACTAGTTAAAATATCCCACACAGTGTAATATATTTAAATTTAAATTCCAGGTGCTTCAGCCAGAATTTAAAAGGCAGTCATGTGAGTTATTCTTGCTTCCGAAATCATTGTTCACCACCATCACATTACCAATTTGTGTAGCAGTTACCTTGTACTGACATTGCTATCCTAGAAGGGAAAAAAAACAGTCACAAATTGGCAACATATATATGGAGGTAGAAGGAGAAAGGTAAAAGAGGACTTTGATACTAGACAGATATGACAAGAATCCCAATAAAACTTGGGAATAGAATTGTGGGACAGATTTTACATAGGAAAACTTATAATCAGCATTAGCATCAACTAGTAGAACCACAGATCATAGAAGTTGAAAGTATTACTGAGGAGTCATGCAGACCTGAGTTTAAATTTCATCTCTACTATGTACCCATTGTGTCATTTAGGGGGAAATATTTTACCCCTTAATTTATATTTCTTCATATTTAAAGTGATGAAAAGATGTCATAACATCAGTAGGTATTAAATATAGTAATTCATTGAATAAGAGAGTTGAAGTTCCCGTTCATACTGTAAGGAAAGACAGAAAACAAACAAGAAGATATAAAAATATTTACTGTGATTTTTCCAAGCTTGGTGTTGCATGCCTTGGTGTTGCAGGTACTCAACAGACTGGGGTAGAAGGGTCATGAATTTAAGGCCAATCCTCCACAACTTAGTAAGACCCCGTCTCAAAATAAAAAAATAAAAAGTGCCAGGATTTTGCTCAGTGGTAGAGCAGCTATGGGTTCAATACCTAGTACTAAAAGATAAAGTCAAATATGTAATATAATATCAAGAAGTGAAAGTGCTATGAAGAAAAATTATGTAATGCATGCCAAGCAATTGGCACAATTTCTGACATGAATTAAAATTAAGGGAACAATAGCCACCATCTCATTAAACTCTCACAACAACTCAGTATCTCCATTTTATAAATGAGAAAAACAAAGTCAGTGACTTAAGGAACGTGCTTAAGAACACAGAGCTAGTAAGTCCCAGTGTCCAAATGCAATCTTGGTAGATAATAAAGCCCATTTTCTTTCTACTCTCTTACTACTCATCCTAGATTCTAGATGATAAAACCAGAAAAGGTCAAAGATGAGAAGGATTTATAAAATCATCCACTCTAGAGTTGGAGTTTTGGTTTGTCATTATTTTCAAGAAGTGAAGCCTGTGCTTGTAAAATACATTTTTAAAAAAACAGTGCTATACTGGTTTAAGTGGGTCAACGGAGTGCTCAGAACATAAACTTTTCAGCTTCCTCTCACCCCCGAGACTCCTATCATGAAAATCCATAATACATGACTAATTTACCTCCCCCACTCATAATTCCAGTGACATTATATATGCAGAATCATAAACCTGAACAGATGTAGTGATTCACTCAGAGTTACATGGGGATTTAGTCTAGAATTCACATTAAAAATGAATGTGCAAGCTGGGCTTGGTGGCGCACACTTGTAATCCCAGCATTTGGGAGGCTGAGAGCGGAAGATCCGGGTTGGAGGCCAGCCTCAGCTACCTAGTGAAGCACTCCACAACTTAGTGAGACCCTGTTTCAAAATAAATAATAAAAATAGGGCTGGGAGTATAGCTCGGAGGTAGAATGCCCCTGAGTTCAATCCCTAGCACCACACACACACACACAAAATGAATGTCCAATAAAGGGTCAGAAAAAGGGGATGGGCTCAGAACACAAGCTCCACTTTTAAATAATATGGACTGGGAGAAGTGGTACAAAAAATGAATGCAGTCAATATCAACATTTATACTAAGTAGTCACTATGTGGTTAAAAACAATTTAATTAAGCTGGGGTGGTGAATTCCTGTAATCCCAGTACTTGGGAGACTGAGACAGGAGGATAGCAGGTTTGAGGCCAAAATAAAAAATAAAATAGAACTGGGTGTGTAGCTCAGAGTTAAAATGCTCCTGGTTTCAATCCCCCAGCACCATAAAATAGTAATATTTAATTAAAACAGATCTGATGTCAGCAGTTGCTACTCTATATCCCTGTATGGTATGGTTGAGTGGGTCCTAAACAAAGTTAGGGATTTAATTGAAATAACTCATAACAGATTCCTTTGAGGATTCAACAGGAAGAAGTAGTACCCAATGTTCAGTCTAATTGTAATCTACCTTGTCTGTTTCACTGGTTGTTCTTAGGATGAAATTAGAAATCAATATGAAAATACTTTGAAACTGTGAAGGGCTATGACAATGTAACAAATTGGAAATTTATTGCTATTCTCATTACTCTATATCATAGCTTCAATCTTACAGAATTCTTGACCTGACATGAGTCTTAAGAAGTTTATTAATTTTGCTTTCCATGCTCCAGAGAGGATCTTTATAACTAACTATAAATTTGTACCTAATGGTCTTTATTAACACCCTCTGTCAAATATTGACTGTATTTGAAATGGAGCCTGCTGATCTCATCTGAGCTGTGATGACCATGACACTTCACTATCCCATCTGAGTTCATTGAATTAAGCAACACTTATCAAGCACCATCTTTGCAGAGTCCATTGTAGAACAAAAGATTTTGGATAAGATGAACCAGAAAAGGTCTGAAGAGGCTGGGATGATGGGCCAGAATCAAGAAGGGGAAGTTTCATTGGATATATGAAAGGCTATGTGCTTGTGTATAAAAAACAAAAACAGGGAGAGGTAGACGGCAAAGTCAGCACTTTCCACCTTCTTCACAGATCAGAAATGAAGCAACTGAAGAACAGTTACTCAGTGAGGTGAGTGACTTGAGAAAATGAACTGAGGTTCACTTTTGGACTTGGGGAAAACAAGAGATTCTGGATTTCAAAACAAAAGGCAAGAGTGTATCAACAAAAACTCTCTGGAGGACACACCAGCAGAAGAGAGGAGTCACATGAGGGTAAAGAAAAGGAAACGCAGTAGGCAAAATTGGCATGGAAACAGCTGCAAATCCGAAAAGCTGTCTAAACTTAGCTGATCTGGGAGCTACATAAGCCCCTGGCACTTGAGAAGTGCTCAGTAATTCACACCTATAAGTGTGGTGCTGTGGCAGGAAGCCATCTTGTAGAGGTCACACATGAACTTACTGCTTTGGGGAAAGTAAGTTCCTGCATTTTCCTTTCCCCTTGAGATAACAGAAAATACTACTATTGTGTCATGGCCAGTGTCTACCTTGTGGGCCTTGTGGAACGCCACTGAAGCAGACACATGGAAGAACAACATATGCAGATGAGGGATACAAAAGGAAGCTGAACTCACTTTGCCTTTGAGTCTGGCATCTTGGAAGACCAGTTAAAGAGAGCAGAAAACTGAATAGGCATACATACTTGCATGTAAAAAATTGGCCTCAGAAGGCCATAGCAGTCGGTGTTGGATTGAGCGTGACCTGTCACGCCCCTTCCATCCAAGGTAGTTTGTCACCCAGCCCTTCAAGTGGGCTTCTTTAAGGATACTCATGACCTGATGCATTGCAAAAAATGGCATCAGCCCAGCCCTGAGAGTATGTTGATCTAATCCATCCAGAGTAAATGCTAGCAGACAGAATACCCCATTGCATGCAACTTTATACTGGTGAACAGGGAAGTTAAGAATAATTTCAACCAGTTCCAACTTTAAATCAGTCCAGCTAGAGCCTGGCAAGCAACACAAAAGGAAGAGACATACAATAACTCTCAGCCTTTGCTCTCTCTAAGGGGTGTATATCCCAAGAAGAAACAGAAAGGTTACATGGGCCCAATGAATATCCATTCCAGTTTCATCCAACACAGTGGAGATGATTCTTTCAATTTTCATTAAGACTCTTCTTTTTTTTTAAGGTACTGGGGATTGAATCCAGGAGCATTCTACCCCCCGAGCTCAGTCCTATTTTTTATTCTTTTTTTTGAAACAGGCTCTCACTAAGTTGCAGAGAGCCTCACTAAGTAGCTGAGTCTGGCCGCGAACCTGCAATCCTCCGGTCTCAGCCTCCCAAGTACTGCGATTACAAGCATGCGCCACCATGCCTGGCTTAAGACTTTTCTTATATTTGCTAATTGGTTTGTGTATATATGTACACACACACACATATGTATATTTTTTCTTCTTCATTTTTGAGTATTTTTGTTATTTTTTTCTTTTATTCTCTTAATAGTCAATTACTCTTATTTTCTTTCTCTATTTTTATTTTACGTATTTATTTGCTTTATGGCCTTCATTTTCTACCTTACTTCTGCTTTCTCCCTTTTCACTTTTTGAATATTCTAGCTGATTTTGCCTTCCTTTTCTCATTTTCTTCCCCCTTCATTATTTGTATTTTTATTATATTTTAAAACTGTGTATGTAATTTCTGTACCATCATTCCTGTTGTTGTTAGTGTTGTGGGTGTTTTAGTTGGTGCCTTGTCTTTATTTAATGCTGTATCTCATTCAATGCTATTTATTATTGTTACTATTATTTGTTTCCCCCTTTCTATAAGGTGCTAAGGATCAAATATGACACTTTGAGCTTGTTGGGTGGATGTTTTTTGGTGTGATACACTCCCAGCTCAGCTAAGAGATAGCACAGCTTGCTCCACAGACACTCAGTCCACCTTGAACTTCAGCAAATACTTTAGAACAAAGATTTGGAGAGGTAAAATCCCCAGCCATTGACAAGATCCCATGTAGGCACAGTGAAGGAGGCCTGAAGATCTATCCCAGGACATCCACCCCTAAAGCAACATCAGAGAGAAATGACACAAAGACTGTGACACAAATATAGAGTATTGATAAGTCTAGAAGAGTAATCACATATTACGTATCTTATATACTCTTCTGTCCACAAAACAACTGCCTGATCCACTAGAAGATCCCCTTTCTGTGAGTTGTACAGAGAAAGTGGGATCCTCAGGCTCTGACACAGTGTGCACTGTGTCAAAATACACTAACACCACCAGAAAAAGTAACAGGGAAACTATAATACAAAACCTATTTGAAGATACATTCAACACGATGCAACAATCTGGTATCCTGGAACACATCATCATCAAAAGTAGGCTGTGCTTTAAAAGGTCCTCACATAAAAGTGGAAGAGAAATTCAACCCAATATACGAGCAAAAATCAATATAGAAATACAAGAAGCAAAATCAAGGCAACCTGATTCATCCTATATTCCATAATTTGCTAGCAACTGACTTAAGAGATATTGAAGATGATTAAATTCTGGAAAAAAGAATTCAATAGAATGAGTATTTTTTAAAAAGATCAATAAATTCCAAGCAAACACAGAAAACAAATGAATGAATTAAAAAATAATATGTAGGATATCAATAAGAAACTCAATAGAGAGATAGAGATTTTGAAAAAGAACCGAACAGAAATGTTGAAAATAAAAAACTCAATAAGTCAAAAACTTAATAGAAAGACTAAGAGGCTAGAATAAGTAGAAGACAGAATTTTAAGGCTTGAAGAGGAATTGGGTGAACTAACACATTCAGCCAGTAATGAAAAAAAAAATAGCTATGAACAAAATATACAAGATCTCTGAGATAATATGCAAAGACCTAACTTAAGATTCTTAGTTCTTGAGGAAGGAGTAGAATTATAATAGATTAATGGCAGAGAAAATATATTTAGTGAAACAATAGCAGAAAATTACCAAAATCTTGGGAATGAGAAGGATGTTCAGGTAGAAGAGATATTTAGAACCTCAAATAGACATGACCAGAAAATAAACTTTCAAACACTTAATTATGGTTAAAATGACAAATTTTCAGAACAAAGAAAAATTATTAAAACCTGCAAGAAAGAAGTGCCAAGCCAAAGACATACACAGATTGAAAGTGAAATGATGGAAAATGGAATCAATCCAAAAACAAACAGGAGTAGCTATATTCATTTCTAAAAAAGCAGACTTCAAGCCAAAATTAGAAGAGACAAAGGTTACTACATACCAGTAAAGGGAACAATCTACCAAGAAGATATAACAATTGCAAATATAGATGCTCTGAACACCAGTGCAAACAATTTCATAAAACAAACACTACTTGACACAAAAGGACACATATGCATCATCCAGACCAAAAAATCAACAAAGAAAGATCAGATTTAAATTATAATATGTATCAAGTGGACCTAACAGATATCTATAGAATATTCCATTCAACAACAGCGGACTTAACAGTATGTATAGAATATTCCACTCGACAACAGCAGAATACACATTCTTTTCACAGCTTACAAAACTTCTCCAAAATTGATCATATTTGGGGCCATAAAGCAAGTCTTGTCAAATATGCAAAAAATGAAATGATTTCTTGCATCGTATCAGAATATAATAGAATTAAACTAGAAATAATCAGAAAGAGAAACCATAGAAATTATACAAACACATTGAAGAAATTGGGGAAGGAGGATACTTAAAAATTCCTAGAATCAAATGAAAATGGGAAAACAACGTACCAGAATCTTTGGGATGTAGTAGAAGCAATTCTAAGAGGAAAGTTTATGGCTATGAGTGCATATACTAAAAAAAAAAATCAGAGAGATATCAAATACATAAACAAATGATGCATTTCAATGTCTTAGAAAAACAATAAAAAGAACCTCAAATCAGTAGAAGGAAAGAAATAATAGCAAAATTAAAATTAATGAAATGAAGACTAAAAGAACAATACAAAAGATCAATGTAAGAGTTATTTCAAAAAGTAAACAAAATTGCTAAATCCTTGTCCAAACTACCCATAAGAAAAGACCCAAATTAATAAAATTAGAGATAAAAAGGGAATATTACAACAGATATCACTGACATTCAGTTTCATTTGGCATTATTTTGAAAATTTATATTCTAAGAAATTGAAAAAATCAGAATAAATGGATACATTTTTAGACACATATGCTTACCAAAATTGAGACAAGAGGATACAAAAAAATCCCAATCCAATCAATAATAAGTAATGAAGTTGAAGCAGTAATAAAATGTCTCCCAAAAAAGAAAATCCCAGAACCAGACTGATTCACTGCTGAATTTTAGCAGACTTTAAAAGAAGAATTAACACAAGTATTCCTCAAACTATTCCTTGAATAAAGAAAAGAATGCTTCTCTACAAAATGAATATTAATATAATACCAAACTCAGAAAACAGCACACACACACACACACACACACACACACACACACACACACACAAACTACAGATCATTATCTTTGATGAACATAAAGGCAAAAATCCTCAGTAAAATATTTGTAAACCAAAGTCAATAACACATTTAAAACATCATACACAATGAGTGAGTTGCATTCCTTTAATTCCAGAGATACAAGGATGCTTCAAAATTTAAAAATCAATAAGTATAATACACAACATAAATAGAATCAAGGATAACAAGATTCATCATCTCTTCATAATAACAGCCCTGAGAGAACTAAGTATAAAAGAATATTGTTTCAACATAATAAAGGCTATATACAAAACACCTAACATCATAGCGAAGTGGGACAAACTGAAATAATTTCCTCTAAAATCAGGAATAAGACTATGTCATCCATTCTCATCACTTCTATTTAATATAGTACTTAAAATTGTAGCCAGAAATATTAGATAGTAGAAAGGAAAAAAGGGATACAAATAGGAAAAGAGGAGGTTAAATTATCCCTATTGCAGATGATGTAATCCTGTGTTTAGAAGACCTTAGCTAAAGACTCCACAAGATTTTTGTATCTGATAAACTTAGCAAAGTAGCAGGATGCAAAATCAATATGCAAAAATGAATAGATTTTCTATACACCAATAAGAAGCCCACTGAAAAAGAAATCAGGAAAACTATTCCATTCACAACAGTTTCAAACAGTAAAATACCGATGAATAAACCTAACCAAGGAGGTGAAAATCTCGACAATGAAATCTACCAAACACTGAAGAAAGAATTTGAAGAAAACACTACATTGTGAGACATACCATGTTTATGGATGATCAGAATTAATGTTGTCAAAATGGCAATATCACCAAAATAAATCAACAGATTCAATGCAACCACTATCAAAGTACCAATGGTATAGTTCACAGTACTAGAAAAAAAAAATCTTAAAATTCATATAGAAGCAACAAAGATCCAAAATAGACAAAATAATCCTGAGTAAAAAGAGCAATGCTGGAACCATCACAATACCTGATTTTAAAATATAATACTTCCATGCTAAAAAATTAAAAAAAGAAATAAAAAATTAAAAAAAAAAAAAAAAAAAAAAAAAAAAAAAAAAAAAAAAAAAAAAAAAAAAAAAAAAAAAAAAAAAAAAAAAAAAAAAAAATAAAATATAATACTGAGCCACAGTAACAAAAAAATGATACTATCATAAATGTACACATATAGACCAACAGAATAGACAAAGATCAGCATAAAAGATATATAACATGAGATTTTACAAAATATTGACTTTAAATACAATGATGTGGATAAGTTGAAAATAAAGAGATGAAAACATATATACCAGAAAAACATTAATTATATAAAGTAGAAATAGATATATTAATAGCAGAAAGTAGACATAAGAAAAACTAAAATTAACAGGAAGAAAATTGAGACAGAAGGATTGCATGTTTGAGGCCAGCATGTCATAACTTAACAAGATCCTGTTTTAAAATTAAAAATGAAACAGTGCTGAAGGGAAGCTGAGAGGAAGAATGCCCCTGGGTTTAATCTCCAGTACAAAGAAGAAGAAGAAGAAGAAGAAGAAGAAGAAGAAGAAGAAGAAGAAGAGGAGGAGGAGGAGGAGGAGGAGGAGGAGGAGGAGGAGGAGGAGGAAACTAAAATTATAAGGGAAAAAGAAGCATGGTATCTAATGATGAAAGCGTCAATCTACCAAGAGGACATAACAATCTTAACCCCAATAACAGGATTTCAAAATACATGAAGAAAAACTAATAGAACTAAAATGAATAATATATAAATGCACAGTTATAGTTGGAGACAACATGTGTAAATCAATATTAAAAGCAAAGTAACATTTTGATTAATAAAATAAAATACTTAAGTATATGCAAAGCAAAATATATGCAAGCCGGGCGTGGTGGCGCACGCTTGTAATCCCAGCATTTGGGAGGCTGAGACCAGAGGATCCAGGTTCGAGGCCAGCCTCAGCTACCTAGTGAGGCACTCCGCAACTTAGTGAGACCTGGTTTCAAAATAAAGAATAAAAAATAGGGCTGGGGGTGTAGCTCAGAGGTAGAATGCCCCTGAGTTCAATTCCCAGTACCGCAAAAAAAAAAAAAAAAAAAAAAATATATATATATATATATATATATATATATATATATATATATGCAGAATCTGTATACTAAAGTTTGTAAAATACTGATGACAGAAGTCTGAGAAAACCCAAATAATTGGGGAGACATACCATATCCATGGGTAAAAAAGTCTTGGAATACATAAAACAATGTTGATAGAGAAGATTAAAGTGTGTATGAGATTCACTCTACTTGATCACTCTACAATGATCAAAACAGTGTGGTATTTGTAGATAGACAGACATATGGATTAATGGGACAGAATAGAGAAACTAGAAATAGACACACACGAATATGCTAAATTGATTTTTGACAAAAGTTTAAAGGTCATTTCATGGAGGAATAATAGCCTACCAGCAAATAGTGCTGGAGTAATTTGGACATACATAGTCAAAAAATGAACCTAGCTGGGCACAGTGATGCACAGCTTTAATGCCAGTACTTGGGAGACTGAGACAGGAGGATCACAAGTCCAAGGCTAGCCTTAGCAACTTAATGAGAATCTGTTCAAAAAAAATCAAAAGGGCTGGTGGTAGGATGCCCAAAAGTTCAATTAATACCACACAGGGGAAAAAATAAAAAGAAAATGGGAAAAAGGCCCAAAGAGATATTTCAATGCAGATAATATACAAATAAAGAAATAAATACATGAGAAGATGTTTAGCATAATTATAAAGCAGGTAAATGCAAATTAAAACCATAATGAGATATCACTGCATATGCATCGGAAGGCTAATATGAAAATTAGTGAAAATACCAGATCCTGGAAAGGATGCAGGCAAACTCAATCACTTATATATTTCTGTGGGCATATGAAATGATAAACCCACTCTAGAAATAGTCTGGAAGGTAAAAAAAAATTAACGTGAACTTACCATATGGGATGAAAAGTGCACTCATGGGCATTTATTCCAGAAAAATGAAAATTTATGGCCACATTGAAACTTGTATGTTAGTGTTCATACTGGCTTCATTTGTAATGGCTCCAAACTCGAAACAGCCTAGATAACCTTTAGGAAGTAAATGGTTTAAACCAATGGTGTCACATGCATCCCATGGAATACTACTCAGCAATAAAATGCAATGAACTAATGATGTAAAAGACAACTTGTATGAGTCTCGAGATAACTATGCTGAGTAAAAAATGTCAATTCACTGAGGTGGGCTGCATTCAATAAAGAAACCACTTGAAATATTCAAATGATTCATTTGCCATCCGCTGACTCAAACTTTTTGCCCACTTACCTTGGCCAAACTTCATGAAGCACAGTTGGAAATCTTTCGCATAAAAGTGGTAAGTACTCTGTAAAAGACACTGAAGTCTCCAACCTGAGAACTGACCTCACATTTGACCTTGTGCCAAGTATGATAAGTTCTACCACTCCTATTGCCAATTTGTTAGTGTAGGCTTTTGCCATCTTTTACCTGAGTTATAAGTAACCAGCCTTCTATCTTGATTGCCTGCCTTTTCTCTCAATTCTTTCCAATCAATGTCTTTAAAACAACCAGAGTGATCTTTTTGGCACATTAAGCATTTAAAATTTGACTGGAGCTGAGACTTGTAGCACATGCTTGTAATTCCAGTACATGGGAAGCTGAGACAGGAGAAAAGTAGATTTGAGACAAGCCGCAGCAATTTACCCAGACCCCAAATAAAAATTTTAAAAAGGCTGGAGATAGGGTATAGAGGCACCCTGTAATCCCAGTTCTTGGGAGGCTGAGACAGGAAGATCGCAGGTTTAAAGCCAGCCACAACAATTTAATAATACCCTCAGCAATGTAATAAGACTCTGTTTCAAATAAAAAATAAGAAGGGTTGATTTGTGGCTTGGAGATAGAAAGTCCCTGGGTTCAAACTCCAGCATCAAAAAAATATATATCAATGACTTCTCATTATTTTAAAAATAAGATCTAAACTTAGAGTGAAGATAAGACTCAAGTGATAAAAAAAAAAAAGCTGTTAAATTGGGGTGAAGTAAACAATTCAGTGTTGTGTTTGCATATGTTTTCTTTCTTTCTCTTGTCTTCTTTCTTTCTTTCTATTTTTTTGACAAAGATGTATTTGGAGACTAGGAGCAAGTAGTCCCCAGTATGCAGAGACATAATTTATTGATGTAGTAAGGGATACTGCTTCTTCATATTCCATCAGTTGACTTGCTGCAGGTGTGATTAAAGTAAAGAGTAAATCTGACAAAGAGACAGATGCTCTGCTTTATGTTACTGACATTAAAATAACTGATAACATCAGGAAGACTCCTGATAAGAAAAATGACACTAATGACACCTTACTATACTGCCATAATGTTTTTAATATGTAGAGCACAGTGCATTTATCAAAGCACTTTCATTGAGTCTCATGACAACCTTGTGAGATAGGCATTATAACCTTCATTTTACAGATAGGAAACTAAAGTTCAGAGAAGAAGAACATAGAACTAGCCAAGTTCAACCATGCAGTTGAACTGGGGTCCAAATGGAACACTTTTGACTTGAGGTTTCATTGTGCTACTTTGTGTCTGATATTGGTATAGACTTTCTAAAAGAGGAAATTATCTCTTTGTAGATAGCTGCTTTAGATTTTGATTTACTCATTAAGTTTACAAAAAAGCAAACATTTTGCTGTGTCCTGTACTGTACTTAACCACACCCTTATTCAACTTTTTGAGATGAAAGCAAAATATTTAAAAATAAAATTTTATATGCCTCAGGCTGATTATCTCATTCGAGTTATGATGCACACAAGTATATACACATCTTTGGCTCTATCCTATGGCAGTGTACAAAAATTACATTTCTGTAGATAACCACTAGTTTATTAAGAAAAATCCAATTGTACTCATAATTTATTGCATTAAAATCAGATACTGTATTATCAATTTTGTAATGATTCTCATTTTAATTATTAAAATACAGTTGAGCATGTAACATGTAAATGATTAAATCTTTAGTTATCTGAAAATACTACTAGTTAGAACATTTTCTATTCTGGTTATCCACAAGAAGTATATTATTACTTATTAAGACTTTGAATCTTGCTATGACATATAATTGCAATGCAATAATAAGAGTATTTTTAAAAAAAAATAAGACTGACTGAAGGCTGGTCATCAAACAGCAATTCAAGAAATATTTATTACATTTTTGCCATAATTTAAGCACTGAGCTAGTCCGTGAATAATATCATATTTTGTAAGAAACATCCTGCTCTCAAGATGTTGACTTTCTTAAATATCTATTATTATGAAGTACTTCTTACATGAGGCTATGAATTATTTATCTTAGCACCTTTCTCCACTCTCCTTTTAACTAAGTTTCTTGAATTCTAGTAGAATCTACTGAATAGTAAACTTTCTTGAAACCAATTCAACAAGGAATTGAGAAACTCGTTCTTTGCACTTAGAACCTTAAAAAGCTTCTAGGAGGATAATACATGCATGCACAAACAACACGAAATTATTCAACATAAAAGTACATCATATACTAGAAGACATTCGGAAGGAAAAAAATATATTTTGAAGTAGGCAATAGACAATCTTTATCACTGAGCATATTCAGAAAAGATTAAAAATATTCAAATCGATACTTATGTCACTCACTATGCATGTTTCTATCCTCGTGATGACAGTTTATTAAGCATGTATGAAAAGCAGCTTGTAAATTCCACAGTGATCTCATTACCTACACTCCACAGAAGGGGGCAGTATAGCATTGTAAATCAGTGTGCGCTCCTATTTGGGACTTGGTACCAATGGAAAATTACCCGGTCTTGGAATGAATCATTTGGGAAATGATCAAGGAACATCGGAGAGCAGTCATAAGGGAACTACTGAGGGCTACAGACCCCTTCTATTTTTTTTGTGTGTGTGCATTGCTTAAATCCAGCATTTCTATGCAACCTTAGAAAGTGGCAAAAACAAAAACAAAAAACTGAGTATAGATTTCCCATCAGCCTTACCTGGGGAGCTGCATAGGATTGATTTTAGATAAAAAAAATAAGGATAGGTAACATTTATGTACTGCTTATATGGTGTCAGACACTATTTTAATTGTTTCACATAAATGAGCTCATTTAATCTTCATATTGACCTTACTACTCATCATGGCTTTTACAGATGAGATTACTGAGACTCACAGAGGTGAAGTTACTTGCCTAAAGTCACACAGCTGGAAGACAGTAAAATTGGTATTTAAACCCAGCAATAACTCTACAGTCTGGCTTTTAATCACATAAATGCCCAAAAACAACATAAATGAATGAAACACACAGGTGTGGTCCTAGATCAAGCCGGCTGTTTTCCAATTTAAGCTCTGCCATTTGCCAGCTGTGTGACATTAGTCAAGTTACCTAACTTCTCTGTGCCTTGTTTTCCTCATCTGTGAAGTAGCACGTGCCTGGGTTTTAATCTTACATAGTCCTGCAATTTTCACTGATTATATAACATTGAATGAATTGATCCTAAATATGCTTCAATGTGTTTCTGTGTAAAGAGATGGCATCAATAATGCCTACCAAAAGACTATTTTAAGGATTAGTTATGCATCAATGCATATAAAGCTTTTATAGCAATGAATATGTGGTACACAAGAAGCCCGCAACCATTTTTGTCTGGTATTATTTCTAGAACGAGGGGAAGGATTAAAGAAGCTTCACAATGGCTATAGAAAAGAAGGAGACAGAGAGTACTAACCGAAACCTATCTTTTTAATGTGCATCCCTTCAAATCCATCCCCTCTTCTTCATTCTCACTCCCCCAAGCTTCCTTTGGGTCCTTATTATCTCTCACCTGCTCATTTTGCACAAACAAGGAACAAGGCAAGTGCTGAGAAATAGGAAATAATTGTGTTCGCCAGGAACATTAGGCTAACTAAGGGTCAGGCTGGAAAACGGTTTTGATTGCCTAGTAAAGCAGTTCAGACTGAATCCTGTGGGCAATGAGAAGTCCTGGAAAATTATGAAACAGAATAGTATTGCAGAATTGTATTTTAAGGGAAATTGCTGTAATGGAAGAAAGATTAGGTGTGGGAAATTCGACTTCACAAGGTGGTAGTGCACACCTGTAATCTCAGAACTTGGAAGACTGAGACAAGAGAATCGTAGGTTATCGGCCAGCCTCAGCAACTTAGTGAGGCCCTCTGCAACTCCATGAGACCCTGTTTCATAATAAAGAATAAAAGTAAGGGTAGAGGTGTAGCTCGGAGGTAGAATGCCCCTGGGTTCAATTTCCAGTTCCAAAAAAAAAAAAAGGCTTCCCAATTATTTAAGTACACATGATTGGTGCCTGATAAGGTACTGAAGAAGGAAGGAAAGGATGCAAGAGATATTGAAGAGATTGATGATATTTTGCAAATATATATGTTTATTTACTCAATATTCATTGAACTTCTACTATATGCCGGGCATAGTGATGGGCACCCAGGAAAGCAACAATATATAATCATTTATTCACTCAAAAATATTTATTGAGCATCTAAAAAGTGCCATGCATTATTCTAGGAACTGGAGATTCAGCAGTGGTTCCAGCCCTCAAAGAGCTCAAAGCCGAGGCGGAGGGAAAGATAATGAAAAGTACTTTTTGGCAATGCCGAAATGGAGATTAAATCAGCATTTTAACTAATCCGAATTGGTGATGGGAGCCATGTCACCTAAATTATGAAGTGTTTGGGATTAAAACGTCAAGAGTACAGATCAGAGAAGGAAAAAGAGATCAGATTGTGATCAGAACTTTGCAACTGCCTATTTGTCTAGGACGACAGTCTGCAACCGGGAAAGATGTACTCCAGCGCCCTCTGCTGAATCCCAAAGGCTGTCTCCCTAATTCTGGTGACGCAGATAGTTCCAGAAAAAAAATAAAATGGCGGCGACGCCCCCGCTCGCCGTGCCGCAGAGGATTACGGGAAAACTTTGGCAGTGTGGACTAGTGGTTAGCCCCCTTCCCCGACTACTGCGTTGGGGGTTTGTACCCCGGACCTCTGAGAGCCCCTTCTTGTGAAAGTGTTTCGGAATGTGAGACGTCTAAGCGAAGATCGTGACGATGTTATTAACATTACCGCGGGTCATCCAGCAGGCGGCAGCAGAGGGCAGCACGAGAGCCGCAGCCACTCCCAATTTCTCGGAACTGGGCTGTTAAGACAGGTTTTGAAGGCGAGTAAAAGTTTTAGGAATCGTGGAATTGAGCTTTTAGACCTAGGACCCCTGGATGAGCCATATGGCAGAGGTTTTAGGTAGTGGTGACGATCAGGAAATGAATCCTCCAAATAGCATTTAAAAATATGCACTTTCAAATTTCTGTACTTTGGGGGAAGAGAGGGTCCATAGATTTTGTCAGATTTTTCCAAAGCTTCATTAGTAGATCCTTACAGGAATTTGGGCCAGGGATGACATAGCATAGTGATTGTGTAGGATTCCAGAGCTAGACTCTGGTTTCTTGTCTTCATTAATCTCTACTTCTGTGATCTTAAGACAAGTCTCCAAAACTGTCAGTGACTCTGTTTCCTCATTTATAAAGTGGGAATAATGGCAATGCCTACCTCATAAGGTTTTATTGACTAAAAAATAATAAAGGCTTCTCTACAACCTTTAGCAGCACTATAATATTTCATATTGTTACAAATGCTCTCAAATCTATTCTTTCCTTTCATCTTAGTTATAATTTTATGAGATTGGTTTACACAACGGGAGAGCTGAGATGGAGACAAACTAAATAACTTGTAGGTCATACAGCTAGTCAATGATAACATGGGATTCTAGAAGCAAATCTGCCAGATTCTTGACCTAGTACTCTTTCCATTTTATCACCATGCACTGGAGCAACAGCCTAATGCAAACTTGGTTTAAACCTTCTAACCCTGACTTTCATTTTATAGTTGAAAAAAGACATCCTCAGGTGGTTCTGTATCCAGTCTGGGCTTAAACACATGTGACAGGGAGCAAATTCTATATTGAGACAATCCAATGTAATTTGTAGAAGGGTAATTTCATTATGATTTGCCCTGTTAACATTCAGGCTTGTTCAGGTTTTTTACATGTTAAAGAAAAGCTTTCCTTAACACTGATCCCTCTCCAGCTAGCACCTTCTTTCTGTTTCCTTCCCTTCTCAGAGTCAGGGTTTGAAAGCCTCCATTTTTGCCTCAAAAGCTTGCTTCCCTATGCATTTGATTAGTGTCTTTCCAACCAGCAAAACCAGTGGACACTATTCAGTCTTTGTCTTACCTGACACATGTTCTACTTTAACCCTGCTGACTCAGCCTCTGAAGTACCATATTGTTTTCATTTTTCTTTAGCTTCTCTGTCCTTTCTTTCTCTCTTTCCTTTTGTGGTTTATTTTCCTCTGCCTACTCCTTGAGTGTTGATGTTCTACAAAGATATGTCCTTGGCCCTCTCTCCTTCTTATGTTACACTCAATCCCTGAATGATCTCATCCCCTCACTCAGATTCAACCAACACCTGGAGCTAATGGCTATTAAATTTATGTCCACAGCCCAGGCTTCTTTCCCTAACTCCAGACCCACATATCAAACTGCCTACCATATGTCTCCCAGGCACCTCCAACTTCTCCTAAAACTGAATTTATCATTTCATTTTCCCCTTGCCTCAGATCTGAGGTGCTACTATGCAACCTAGTTAACAAAGCCAAAAATTTGGCTATAATTTTCCTATATCCCATCAATCATTGTTTTATCCATTCATTTAACAAATACATATTTTTCCTATATTTAGTCCTAGTGCAGTCCTTGCATGCTTGAAGCTTTCATCCCAGTACCAAGTTAATATTAAGCTATGATTATACACGAAATTATATTTTTAAATTGTAAATAATATTTTGATTAATAGATTGTTGGTAATGCAGCCTTAGATTTATAAAAACATCGAAGAGCAAGTACAGAGGTTTCCCATATACTTCTATCCTACCCCATACCCTCTTATTGTTAACATCTTGCACTATTGAAATACATTTATTAGAACTGATGAATCAGCATCAATACACTATTTTAAATTAAGTCTACAGTAACATTGGGGTAACTCTGTATTGTGCATATCAATTGAGTTTGCCAAATAGATTATGACAAACTTCTACCATTGCAATATAATAAAGAATACTCTCACTGCCTTAAAAATCCTATCGTCTGCTTATTCATTTTTCTCCCTAAAACCCCTGTCAATCACTGATAAGTTTTTGTCTTTTCCATAATGTAATGGAATCTTATAGTATGTAGTCCTTTCAAACTGGTGTGGGGTTTTTTTTTGTTTGTTTGTTTTAGTTTGTACTAGGGATTAAACACAGGGCAATTCAACCTTCAAGCCACACACCTAGCCCTATTTTATTTTTATTTGGAAACAGGGTCTCACTAAGTTGCTGAGGATCTCATAATTTGCTGAGGCTGGCCTGGAACCTATGATCCTCCTGTCTCAGCCTTCCAAGTACTGGGATTATAGGTCTGTGCAACTGTGCTCAGCCAAACTGTTTTTCTTTTTGTCATTTAACAATATGCACTCACTTAAGATTTTTTTTTATTGTCCCTTTGTAAATTGAGAGCTCATTTCTTCCATCACTTAATAATATTGCCTCACATATGTATATCAATTTGTTTCCCCATTCAAGAATATCTTGATAGGTTTCAATTTGGGGTGATTATGAAGAAAGCTGTTATCAATATTCACATAAAGGTTTTGTGTGGTCATAATTTTCTATTAATTAAATAATGAGAAAAGAGTCCCAGCAGAGGAGATAGCATGTGTACAAGGTCCTGATGTAGTGAATATGGTGACATATTTGAAGATCAAAAAAAAAAAAAATACAAGTGTGTGGTGGGCACTTACAGAGTCCAGGACAAGGTGGCATGAAGCAAGGCTGGAGAGGTGAGCAGGAGCTTTGTAGGCCACAAAAATAATTCAGAATTTTTCTTTCATTTTTTTAAGTTTTTAAAATTGTTTTATTATAATTATACATCATAATGAGGTTCAAAGTGATACAAAATACATGCACCCAGCATTTGGTATGTTTCCCTCTGCATTCCACCCCCTCCCTCTCCTTTCCCATACATGTCAGTGAGATTGGTAGTGAACATTCATATAGGGACATAGCATCATTTAAACTGTTTCCTTCCTCAAACTTCCTTTCCCCCACCTTCAGGGATGCAAGGCTGGTTCAACACACCCAAGTCAATATAGAGAATTTTTCTTAAGGTTGATGGGAAGTTACTGCAGGATTTTCATCCAGGACATAATTTGGTCAAACTAGGGCTTTGCAAAGACCATTCAGTCTGCTGTATAGCAAATCAGAGGATTGGTAAGACCAGTTTGAATGCTTTTGAGATAATTCAAGAAAGGGTGGTTATGGTATCCATTAGGTTCATAACAGTGAGAATCAAAGAGTCGGACATATTCAGGGGTTATTTAAGAGATAAAAGCAACAGGACACAGAGATTGATTAGCTATCAGGAGCAGGAGGTGGTGAAGTAGAGAATAAAGGACGTGCCCATTTTCTGGCCTCTAGCTTGAACAACTAAGTGAATGGTGATTCTATATTTAGTCAGGAACATAATAAAGAGGACCAAGTTTGAAGTGCAGTGAGATGATTAGTGCAATTGGAGATGTAATTATTTAATTGGAAGAATTTTTTGTTTTCTTGCTGGCACATAAAATAATGGTGCTTCTTGAACTGGATAGTGTATTAATTTTAGTTAAGTTTGCTTGTTCAACAGGGACCATGGGTGAGATTGCCCAGGGAAAGACTGTAGACTCAGAAGAGAAGGGAGCCAGCACCTGAGTCTTGAGTATTAGTAACATTTAAACATCCAGTAGAGGAATGCAAAGGAGCCTGAGGAAAAGCAGGAAGAGAAATGGAAGGAAATCTAGGAATACTTATTATTCCAGAAGCCAAGCGAAGGAAACACTCTGAAAAGAGAGAGGGTCAAGTAAGATGAGGACTAAAAATCATGTCCACTGACTTTATCGACAAGGAAATCATTGGACACTTTGCAATAACTGAAGACAAATAGAGCTGTGGAGGCAGAAGCCAGGTTAGAGAAAGTTGAGAAGCACATGAAAAGTGGGAAAGTGCTGCCAACAGGTAGACAGAGCTTTATTGAAACATTTAGCTGTGAAAGACAGAGAAAAAATTGAAAGATTTCAGAGGCAGGTGCTGAATCCTGCTTTCACTTTCTAGTGAGCTTATAAATATATCCTTTCTTCTGAGAACTGATTGCAACTACCTAGGTTCAGGCCCTCACTGCTATTGCCTAAACAATTCTTTTTTTTTTTTTTTCGGTACTGGGGATTGAACTCAGGGGCATTCTACCTCCGAGCTACACCCCCAGCCCTATTTTTTATTCATTATTTTGAAATAAGTTGCAGAGTGCCTCACTAGGTAGCTGAGGCTGGCTGCTAACCCGGATCTTCATGTCTCAGCCTTCCAAATGCTGGGATTACAAGCATGCGCCACCACGCCCGGCTTGCCTAAACTATTCTAATGGCTTTCTCAGCAGATTCTATGGGTCTGCCCTTTCTGATCTGTTCTCCATACTGATGCCTAAGTTCTCTGTACAAAACCCAAATATGACCATATAACTCCCTTACTTGAAAGCTTTGAATGTTTCTGCAGCTTACATAAGATACTACCTGCCTTGGCCTACTTTCTGTGCTATAACTGAGTATCACAGAATGGGTAATTTTTTTGTTGTTGTTGCTGGAGACTGAACCCAAGGGGATTCTACCTCTCAGCTACACCCCCAGCACCATTTTTATTTTGTAACAGGGTCCCACAAAGTTGATAAGAGTGTCACTAGTTGCTGAGGCTGTCCTCTAACCTATAATCCTCCCAGCTCAGCTTCTCAAGTGCTGGAATTACAGGTGTGCACCACCATGCCTGGCTCAAAATATGTAATTTATAAAGAATAAATTATCTTGGTGTGGTGGTGCACAGCTGTAATCCCAGTATCTGGGAGGCTAGGGAAGGAGGATCACAAATTAGAGGCCAACACAGTAACTTAGAGAGACCTTGTTTCAAAAAATAAATAAAAATAAAAAGGGCTAGGGTATAGGTTGAAGACAGAACATTTCTGGGTTCCATTCCCAGTACCAAAAATTAAATAAATGAATAAAAATAAACATTTATTTAACTCATGGTTCAGAGGATCCAAGATTGAGTGTACATCCATTCAGGGTCATATTGTGTTGGAGACTCTACAGAATCCTAAGGCATCACATGGCAATACAGATCTAGCTGGAGCCAGGCGTGGTGGCAAATGACACCTCAGTACTTGGGAGGCTGAGACAGGAAGATCACAGGTTTGAGGCCACCTCAGCAAGACCCTCAGCAACTTGTTTCCAAATAAGAAATAAAATCAGGCTGGAGGTATAGCTTGGAGGTAGAATGCCCCTGGATTCAATCCTCAGTACTACCAAAAATAATTAAATAAAGTAAACTGTTCGACAGACTCTTTCCAGAGAGGAATTCTGAAGTCTCTTCCCCTTTTCTTATCCTTCCTCTCATTAGCCTCACGATTTCTTTCACTGCCTCATCAGAGACAGTTGCTACTTCCAATACCTTACAGTTCCCCAAAATACCTAAGATTTCCCTACATCATGTAAAAACGTTTTCTTGGAGTTTAATCTTCATTCTTCTTGAGTGATATTCACCAATTGTATTAGTCAAGGTGCTCCAGTGAAACAGAACCAATAGAACATGCATATAGATATATGATAGGGGACTTATTAGGAGAATTGGTTCATATGATTTTGGCAGCTGACAGGCCATCTGCAGGCTAGAGACCATGGGATATCAGTAGCATGGCTCAGTCCAATTCTAAAGGCCTATTTTATTTTTTATTTTGAAACAGGGTCTCGCTAAGTTGCTGAGGCTGACCTCCAACCTGAGATCCTCCTGTTTAAACCTCCCAAGTACTGGGATTATAGGTGTGTACCACCATGCCTGGCACAAAATAGTTATTTTTTTAAATGTTGTTATGAAACAGAATAAAGAGTCCAGAAATAGATCCATGTACATCTGAGAATTTAGTATAACCTGGCAGTTAAATGAATGAAGGAATGATAGCCTGTACAAAAATGGTGCTGACAATTGGCTAGCTATATTGAAAAAAAAAAGAGTTCAGCCGGGCGTGGTGGCGCACGCTTGTAATCCCAGCATTTGGGAGGCTGAGACCGGAGGATCCGGGTTCGCGGCCACCCTCAGCTACTTAGTGAGGCACTCCGCAACTTAGTGAGACCCGGTTTCAAAATAAAGAGTCAAAAATAGGGCTGGGGATGTAGCTCGGAGGTAGAATGCCCCTGAGTTCAATCCCCAGTACCGCAAAAAAAAAAAAAAAAAAAAAAAAAAAAAAAAAAAAAAAAAAAAAAAAAGAGTTCAATCTCTCTTTTTTATCTTTCACAAAAATATATTGCATGTGCATTGCAAATGAGAGAATCAAAACTTATAAAACACAGAATATGTACTATAATATGCTTATGAATTTGGATTAAGGAAAATTTTCTTAAGACACAAACACAAAAAGTCAAGGGGAAAAGATTGAGAAATTCAATTATATAAATATTTTTAAAGTTATATGTGTTAGATGAGGTAGCCCATGTACTTGAGAGTCTGACACAGGAAGATTGCAGGTTCATAGTCAGTGTACAATAACTCAGATAAACCCTGTTTCAAATTTTAAAAAAAAATTAAAAAGGGTCAGGGGTATAGCTTGGTGGTAGAATGTCCTAGGTTCAACCCTCAGTACAAAAAAAAAGTTGTGAAACACCATAAACAGCTGGACACCGTGGTGAATGCCTGTAATCTCAGCTACTCAAGAGGTTAAGGCAGAAAGATTGCAATTTCAAGGCCAGCCTAGGGAACCTAGTGAGACTCAGCATCAAAATAAAATTTGCAATAAAGAGCTGAGGATGTGGTTCAGAGCTTATGCACAAAGTCTCTAGGTTCAATCCCCAATATTGGAAAGAAAGATACCATAAACAAAGATAAATTATACCAGGTAATAGTCTTCATCTAGATTCACTAATTATTAGAATTTTGTCTCATGTGTGCTCATGTGCATTCTTCTCTCATCCCACTGTTTGTGTGTCTGTGTGGATATTTTGTGGTGGTGGATGTCATGCTTTTTTTCTTTTGTTTTCTGCTTTTTTTATATGGGGGATTGAACCCAGGGGCATTCTACCTCCAAACTACACCCCCAGCCCTATTTTGTTTTGAAACAGGGTCTCATTAAGTTACTGAGGGTTTCACTAAGCTGCTGAGGCTGGCCTTGAACCTGTGATTCTCCTGTCTCAGCCTCCCAAGTACTGGAATTATAGCCATGCACGACTATACCTAGCTTGATGCTATGCTTTCCTGCTGAGATATTTGAGTTAATTATAGACATCATAATATTAACATATATTCATAAAATACTTCAATCTGTTATATCCTTAATACAATTGTCATAATTGTGAAATTGAACATTGATAATCCATAGTGAAATTTCATCAATGTCCCAGTAATGTTAGTACTGCTTAGATGATATATTTTTCTCAGAATATAACATTAGTAGGCATATTATTAGTGATTTTAAGATTGATAATTTGAGTGTAATAGCATTTGTTACCTCTTACCACATAATGAATTACTGCAATACATATCATCTCATAATTTCCATGTGCCAGGAGTCAAGGTGCAGCTTCATTGGATTTTCTTCTCAGCTCAAGTCAGTGAAGGAATTGGCTGAGGCTGCCCTTCTCATTCTATGAATTTGACTTTTTTTGTCCTTGGGGTTGAACCCTGTGGCATTCTACCTTTCTACCTCCAATCTATATCCCTTGCATTTTTTTATTTTGAAACAGGGTCTTGATAAGTTACTGAGGCTGGCCTCAAATATGATATCCTCCTATCTCAGACTCCCAAGTACTGGGATACAGGTGTGTGCCACCGCAGGCCAAAGATTTTCTTTTTATTTGGGGCTGAATAATATTTCATTGTGTTTGTATGTGTGTCTGTGTATATATTTACATGTTTTTATCATTTCATCCATGTATGAGCACTTAGGATGATTCCATTCCTTGTCTATTGTGAATAGTGCTGCTATGAATGTGAGCATGCAAGTAAATCTTTGACATAGTGATTCCATTTCCTGTGGGTATATATCCAGTAGTGGAATTGCCAGGTCATTTTGTAGTTACTAACATACTTCCGTCTCATCATATTCATAGTTTTTGCCCACACTTAAGGGGAAGGTTACAAGGCAAAGTCAACTTAGAATTCATAGAATTCTACCTTATGGTTATAACCACCAGATCTCTCTGCTGCCACCCCTCACTTGTAATCAGGAACTAATCTATAAGTGATATTTTAAAGTTGTGTACCCATCCTTTTCTTCAATAGCCCAGTAGCCACTCATCCAGTGGTTTTAACATCTACTGATTATTCTGACCTGAATGAGTCAGTACTATGGTGATTGTAAAGTGGTTTTATTTTTTCTTATTCCATCATTTTTTGTATTTGTTGGTGATATATTTCTATTTAAAAAGAGAACTTTCCTTTCTCTTCCAAGTATATGAGTTAAAAGTGAACATCTTCACATACTTACTCAACTAAATCTTAATGGGATAGGGCTTTTTGTTAATAGATCGAGTCATCAGGGGATGACCATCTGACTTTATTAATCTTTGTTGTTACTGTCTCCAGTTTAGGATAGGTGGTAGGATATACTCCAAGATGATCAGGGTCTAGTTAGTAAAGTTTTTTAGGGTCAAGAATATAAAAGACTTGCCAGGCTTGGTGGTGCACACCTATAATTCCAGTACTTAGAAGTCTTGAGACAGGAGAATCACAGGTTCCAGGCCATCATCCTATAACTTAGCGATACCCTGTTTTGAAATAAAAAATAAAAATGTCTGGGTATGTAACTCAGAGATAGAATATCTCTGTACCAAAAAAAATCCATATAAACATTTTACCAGCTCTATCATCACTACATGATTTATGTAATTTTTTTCTATTATTGGATGGTGAGATTATTTGAAATGTATTACTATTATGATCTTCACCATTGTAATGAACATTTATGCATAAATTTATGCCCCAGTGTCAGCTAGTCAAGTTATACCAGGAATAATTGCTTTTTGAAATTTACACTGTTTATATTATAACTTTCAAAGTATTGGTTAAGTTTTAGTCAGTTCTCACTTCTTATTGGAATTTAAAGTCAATCATTTACACTCCCATTTCCACCACTTCTCTAAGAGGCCAGTTCATTACAGCATTTTATGAATTTCTAGTCCTTCCTTTCTTCATGAGCTGACCCTTCGGCATCATATCAATAAGAGTTCTATATCATAGTGAACATTGCAGGCAGAGACAGGAGGATTGCAGGTTCCAGGCCAGCTTCAGAAACTTAGTGAGACCCTCAGCTACTTAGACCCTGTTTTAATACAAAAAAATAAATAAATAAATAAATAAAAAGAGCTGGGGGTGTAGCTCAGGGCTAGAATGCCCCTGGGATCAATTTCTAGTACCAAAAAAAGTGAACATTGTTTATACTTTCAACTATACTAGCCACCATTACACACATCAATCCTTATGCATAAGCAGCCTAAGTCAGGTACAGGAAATAGGATAAATGGGTTTACAGAAAATAGGTTCCCAATTCAACCTCAAAATGTTGTTGTTTCCTCAGTGTTACATGATTGACTGGAATCTATAAGCATCTATGGCAAAATAATGTGGCAGATGCATTCTGCTTAATTATTCTGGTCTTTTTCACAATATATCCCCTGAAAACCAGTGACCCAGCTGGTTAATTTCTTTTTCCAAGTCTTTCATTTCAAGCCAAGGTCAGATTAACTCTGACCTAGAGGACAAAGAGGAGGTTTAGTCAGAAGTCAGACACAAACTGAATCCCCTAATACAAAATACTTTCTAATTATTTATGTGTGCCTCATTTAGCTCCAGAAAGTAGTTAAAATGTCTTGTGTCTCCCTTTAATTCTCTTCTCTTGCTATCTTGGCTTTGGCGGCAGCTGGTACTACTCATTTCTCCACAGTTAGGCTGAGCTCTGCCCCACAGTGCATAGCAGTGCTGGCTTGAAGCAAGATGTTCCAAAGAAGACTTTACCCCTTCCTACTCTAAGTTAAAAATGAATCGTCTGGGCAGGGTGGCATACATCTATATTCTCAGTACTTGTGAGGCTGAGAACATAGATGTAGATTGTAGGTTCGAGGCCAGCTTCAGCAACTTAGCAAGGTCCTCAACAATCTACTGAGACCCTGTTTCAAAATTAAAAGTAAAAAGGGCTTCAGGTGTAGCTCAATGATGCAGTGGCCCTGGGTTCAATCCCCAGTACTACAAAAAAAAAAAGAGAGAATTAAAAATCTATATGTATTAGTAGTGAGTCACCCTCCTTGTTAAATGGATTCATGGATAATGAATATTCAGGAAATGATGGTCCTGTGATAATAGTGGGGACCCTATATGGACAGATACCCACATCCCATTCCCTCCCTTCCTTGCTGTATTATGGAAGGAAGAGTGAGGGTAGATTCTTCAGGGTCAGAACATCCTCACTCTCCCTCTAAACAATAGATTGGCACAGAGACCAGTGAAGCACCCCAAACCAAAATGAAGGCAAGTCAGGGGACCAAATGCAGAAAGAGAAACCATGGAAGAATTTGAAATCCTGGTGGGGTCAGAGACAATGGGCTGGAGTCAGAGTATAGAACCATCAATTTATCAAGCAAATGAGAATGGCAAAAAAGTAAGTGTGACGTGATCATTATGAATGTCATTGAATAGTTGTGACTTGCATCTATGGGGCAAATATGGCCTGGAAAACTTCTGCATCCCAGAAAGCTCCTTTATGTACCCTAGTTTTTAACAAGAATCTACTGGCCTTGGGTTTTCATCCTGAGAATCAGAAGCAAGAAAAGATCAAAAATATTTTCTGCCCTTCTTACAAGCCAGCTTTGTATTAGGTGTTTTCATTAATCTTATCAACATTATGAGTTAGTTATTATTCCTATTTTACAGATGAGAAGACAAAACCTGCTGGCTCTAAGGACAGGACCCTTCCTCTTGTGACCATTATGATTTAATGGTATTCTGCCCTGTTGTCAATGTTCCAGTTCTTCTCCCCATATTAAATATCAGTCAATGTGACACCACTCTAGGCCATGTCAGTGAAAGATGTGGATATTGCTTCCTATTTCAGGCTGTCTCATCTCTGTTAATACTCTTGTCTCAGCCTGCTCTACCAAGAGTCTTCTACTCTGACTCATGCCTCTAATTCAAACTCTGCCACTTGTGTGGCAAAACTTGGCATGATCAGCTTGGTAATAATAACGATGATGGCATATATCAGTTTTTGAGCATTGACCATGTGTCAAACTTAAATTAAGGTTGTGACATGCATGATCTCCTTTATTTCTTACTCTGCCCCTATAAATAAAAAGGGCTGGGGGTGAAGCCCAATTGGTACAGTTACTATTATCCTCATTTTATAGAAAAGGATTAGTTAGCTCTTGCTTACATCAGAAATTTTATCTTGTACAACTCTTCCCCTCTTTCATCCTGCTCCAGGCACAATGGTTTTCTTGGTGTTCCTCAGACAAATTAATTTTGTTTCCACTCTTTGTGTTTTAAATTTGTTATTTGCTCTACCAAGAACTCTACTGTCTCAGATTTATTCCCATGCATGACTCCTTCTTATCATTCAAACCTCCTGTGTCACTTTGAGGCTTTCTCTGACCATCTTATCCAAAATAACATGTATACACACACTCCTGTCACTCTCTTTTGCCTGATTTGCTTTAGTTTTCTTCATAGTAGCTATTATTCCTTAAAAGTCTCTGAGTTTATTTTTACTTATATATTGCTTTTCTCCTCCACCAGACTGTAAACTCCATATACGTGGGGATCTCATAGATTTGTTCATATATATGTATTGTCCTGAATTTAAAGTCAGAACTTAATATATATTTGGTGGTTAGGTGGAAGTATGGATGGATCATCCATTGTTCTCTGATTCAATAGTCAGTATGCTTAATCACTACACTTGTCTCTCCTAATTTTCAAGGATGGGTAGCACTTACCTTAGGGCAGAGACAATTTATCTCTTAATGTTGTTACATGAAACAACTAGAGAACAATTATCGTTCCAACTAGGCTGCAAAATGTGCAAGTGAAGTGACTTTATTTTCTCTCCCACACTGTAATGGAAAGATGGACTTAAGGGCCAGAACAAACTAGTTTCAGATCCCTGTGTTGACTTATATCTCTTTGTGACTTTGATTGTTTAATTTCTTGTGAGTTTTAGTTTCCATATCTTCAAAATAGGCATAATATACTATAAGAAGTTACTGTGCCGATCAAATCTGTCATAACAACCTGCCAGGTTTACTGCCTAGTACCTAGTAGGTACTCAATAAATATCAATGCCTCATCACTTTGCATTTCCCCCAATGTGTAACTTACTACAAGGTTTTGTAATTAGTAGAGTGAATATTTCTCTTTTTTTGTGAGTGCCTTTCAATAACATCTGGTTAGTATAGTGTTTTCCGCATGAAGGGTGCTCAGAGCTATATTTTTAAAATTAATTTGATCAATATTTATTTAATTCCTGTTTGAATAAATATCTGGAAGGTGTGTATGTCCAATGTTGGCATGTTATGAAACTGAAATGGGAAGAAAATAAGCTTGATGACGAGAGAGGGTCCATAAAATTGCAACAGACTGATCTAATTAAGACAAATACAATAATGTTTATAAGTGTAAAACTCTACATCTGAGTCCAAAAAATACAATTATCGAAGTTCAAGTTGAAGATGATGTGTATGTGAAAACTTGCACTTATGAGTTTTTTCAGTCTCACTCTGCACAAGACTCAACTCAAGAAGAATCAAAGACCTAGAAATCAGACCGGAAGCACTGTAATTACTAGAAGAGGACATAGAATCAACTCTCCAACATATAGGCACTGGTAAAGACTTTCCGAATAAGACCCCCAAAGCTAGAGATATAAAAATGAGACTCAATAAATAGGATGGCATCAAATTTAAAAGGTTCTGGGCAGCAAAGGAAACAATCAAGGCCTGAAACGAGAGCCTATAGAATTAGATAAAAATCTTCTTAGAAAATCTAGATATTCTAATATCTAGAATATATGAAGAACTTAAAAATTAACACTAATAAAAAACCAAATAACCCAATCTCCAAATGGGCAATTGAACTGAATAGACACATCTCAAAAGAAGAAATACAAATAGCAAATAAATATATGAAAAAATGTTAAATATCATTAGCAATCAGGGAAATACAAATCAAAACTACACTGAGATTCTATCTAACTTGAATTAGAGTGTCAATCATCAAGAACACAAACAATAATAAATGCTGACAAGAATGTGGATAAAAAGGAACTCTTATACACTGTTGTTGGACTGCAAACTAGTATAGCTGCTATGGAGATCAGTGTGGAGGTTTCTCAGAAGACTTGGGATGGAACCACCATAACACCCATCTATACCACTCCTGTGTGTCTTTCCAAAGTAACTGAAGTCAATATATTATAGTGATCCACTGCTATGTTTATAGCAGTACAATTACAATAGCCAAATTATACAACCAGCCTAGGTGTCCATCTACAGATGAATGGATCACAAACCTGTGGTATATACACGCAATGGAGTTTTACTCAGCCATAAAGAAGAACAAAATTATGCCATTTGCAGGAAAATAGATAGAACTAGAGAATATTATGCTATGTGAGATTAGCCAGTCTCAGAGAGTAAAGGGTCATATATACTTTCTCTCATATGTGGAAGCTAGAGAGAAATTAGGAAACAAAGGGGACTTCAGATAAATGAGGAGAGATAGCAGTAGAATAGTGAAAGGGGATTTGAGGAGGGAGGTGGGGAGCAAAAAAGGGAGAACCGATGAAGGAATCCGTTCAAATAATGCTATGAACACACACACACACACACACACACACACACATAAATGTACATAGCATATATAATATACTGACTTCAATTACTGTGGAAAAATACACAAGAGTGGTATAGATAGGTATTTATATATATATATATATATATATGCACATATATACATACATATATATATTAAGTTATCAATGCCAATCTCAATAATATGTATAGGGAGGAAGTAGTGTGGGATTGAGAGGGAAACCACCAAGTGCTATGTGCATGTATATTTCTATCGCTTGGAACCTCATTATGATGGATAATTACAATGTACCATGCCCAGCTCTTACCTTGGCCTTCTAAAAGGCATATACTCAATGGCCAAGGTTTAGCTCAAGGATCACATCCTCCAGGAAGATTTCCTTGACTGTTTTACACCCTTTCTCCTGTGAAAAATTGAGTTACTTTTTCTTTTGTTCCCCCACTATACCTACAAATATTTACTTAAATATGGAAATATTTTCTTAAATAGTTTGTCTTACATATTAACATATACATCTAGCTTCTATTAAGTTGTAAGCTTCTTAAAGGCTGAGATTTTGGGGTTTTTGTGTGTGTTTTGACTCTGTTTTGATTTATTGCTTGTCATAACATCTAAAACCACAATATTGCTGGTCAAATGAACAAATGAATGAATGAACAAAAACTCATGAGCTGTACTAATAAAAATGTATATGCTTAGGAGAAGGCAAGATGATCCTTCTATTCTTAGTACTTTTTTATTTTGCCATAGTTACACGATTATTTAAAGAGGAGCCCTGCCAGGCATGGTGGCACAAACCAATAATCCCAGTACATAAGAGGCTCAAACAAGAGGACCGAAGGTTCAAGGCCAGCTTCAGAAACTTGTCAAAACACTTAGCAACTTAGTGAGGTCTTGCTTCAAAATAAAAAATAAAAAGTGCTGGGGTGTAACTCAGAGGGAGAACTTCCTACGGTCCAATCCCCAGTACCCAAAAATAAATAAATAAAAATTAAAATAAAGAGGTGCTCTGGTTAAAAGATCTTTCCAATCCTTTCTATTTCTGGGATTTTGTAATTATGCTTTGTCTTCAATATATTGGGGGCTATTAAGTAGGAGATAGGATATGTATTCCCACTGAGCTTACAACATATCTAGGGAGACAAGTCTAATGTCTATGACAAAGCAAAATAAACTTACAGTGGTATTGATAAGGTGATAGAGATAGAAATAAAGTTAATCATGTAGTATACATGAGAACTCAGAGGAGGGGATATTTAACTAAATGGCTGTAGTGATTAGACAAGGATTCTTTGGGGGAATCAGTCTTGACTTGGAATTCAACAGATGGAAAGTCACGAGCAATGTAGTAATAACAGCAAAGAGACAGCATAGCAAACTGGTTAAGAGTATGTTTCCTATAGTTCAATTATCTGGCTTTAAACCCAGCTCTCTGACTTACTAGCCATATGACTTTGGGTAAACGACTTCACCTTTAAGAGCCTCAGTTACTTCTTCTGTATATTTAAGGCGATAGTCATGTGTGCCTTGTATTGTAAGGATTAGATGAGATATTGCACAGAAAGAGGATTACCTAGGTTACAATAAGCACTTAATGAACTACTTAATAAATATCAGTTGTTTCTAATATGCCTCACATATACCAAGCACTTTCATTCTGCAGAACAGTTTACAACTATCCCTAGTATCCCTAAGAGTGCAAGGAAGGGATTTAAGGCATTCTTATTCCTGTTTGACAGTAAACTGAGGCCTAGAGAAAAGCAGTGACTTCTCCAAGGAAAGTTAATAGAAGAGTCAAACCTTCCTTTGGTCATCAGTTTGCCCTTTATACAAAGTAGTTTTATCCGTGTCTGTGAGATAGTGCAGGGTGGATTACAGCAAGGTGAAGTGTAGAATAATGGGAAAGGAAAAATGTTGAGAAAAAGCCAGAACTATTTTTAGGATCTGATGTTTATTAAGGACCACCCAGTTCCATGGAGAAGGTTCAGGCCCTGGCTCGGAGGACATGAAAGAGGCACAAGAGAGGAACTGCTTCACTAGGATAAAAATCAGCTGGGAGGAGGAATATAAAAGTAGCCCAGGCCTCACCCTCTTTATCAGTCATCTAGACAAACAGAAAGTGCTGAAAGGTTGAGTCAACTTCCTGAGGAGGAAGGGTGAGCTTTTGTGCAATTATTAATAACATCTGGCAAAACTGTTTGTGACTGGCCACATGGATCCTAGGGTAACGCTCTGGGCTCAATGTTGTGCAGTTTATATCTGGTTGTCACAGTGAGGCAAATATAGCAATAGTTATACTTTCCTCACTCAGGTCACTCATCAGAACTCCCCACCCTGGGAAAAACTACAACTTGGGTAAGCCTTTTTTCCCTGTTTCCTTCTTTTTCCCCTCTCTGCTTCTAAGCAAGTTTTCTGGAAAACAGCTTCACTCTTTCACTCTGAATCACTTCTCTGTTTCACTCTCTCCCTCTTGAGGGAGGGAGGGAGGGAGAGAGGGGGAGAGAGGGGGAGAGAAGGGGGAGAAAAGGGGGCGGGGAGAGGTGAAGAAAGAGTCCCCAGTACTACCACTATGCTGAGCTGGGAGATTGATTCTTTTCTCAATATTCTACTGCTTAGAATATCTACAAAATCAGCAAACTATGCCAAGTGCCTATCATGTGCTGGGTAGTGTGTGTGTTTGTGTGTGTGTGTGTGTGTGTGTGTGTGTGTGTGTGTTTATTGGGGATTAAATTATTCAGGAGCATTCTACCTCCAAGCTACATCCCCAGCCCTACTTTATTTTTATTTTGAAATGGAGTCTTGCTAAGTTGCTGAAGGTCTCACTAAATTGCCGAGGCTGTCCTCAAACCTGTGATCTTCCTGTCTCAGCCTCCAGAGTACTGGGATTACAGAAGGACACCACCATCTCCATTGCACAAATAGGCAAACTGAAGCTTTAAAAATGGCAAGAAAAGCCGGGCGTGGTGGCGCACGCTAGTAATCCCAGCATTTGGGAGGCTGAGACCAGAAGATCTGGGTTCGCCTCAGCTACATAGTGAGGCACTCCGCAACTTAGTGAGACCCTGTTTCAAAATAAAGAATAAAAATAGGGCTGGGAGTGTAGCTCGGAGGTAGAATGCCCCTGAGTTCAATCCCAAGTACCGCAAAAATAAATAAATAAATAAATAAATAAATAAATAAATAAATAAATAAATAAATAAAAATGGCAAGAAAAAATTTGAAAATAAAAATCAATGCCAAGTATTTCTGGCCCCAAAGCTGCATGCTCTATACATTAAACCCTCTCATTGTGGAAGAAACAGAACAGCAACCAGGCACTATGCCTGCTTAAACCTATATTTGTCTTATTTCATTCTCACAACAGAAGAGTCAGCTAGTTCTATCATTTCTACTTTACAGATGAAGAAACCAATGCTCTTGCTTGAGTATTCAGGATACTCTCAGTATCCTGAATGAATTTCATAGATTAGTATTGAATGAAAGAAGTAAGTTGGAAAAATATAGCAAGCAATTCTATTCATGTAAAATTAAAAAAAAAAATGAAAGTCAGTCATGGTGGCACACACCTGTAATTCCAGTACTTGGTAGGCTGAGAAAGAGGAACACAGATCTGAGGGTGTAGCTTGGAGATAGACTGCTCCTGGGTTCAACCACAAAAAATAAATAAAATTTTAAAAAGGCAAAACTATAGTTTTTATAGAGAGAAAAGCAAGGATGCTCCTATCTATTATTGCATATTGTTCGTAACTTTCACTCCTTTCCTCTATATTTCCTTCCATACCACCCTATTTCTTTTCCTAACTTATAGAGTTGTTTTAGGAAAGCACCTAGCACATAATAGATGCACAGTAAATAAAAATTTTCTTCATTTTCTTCACGTTGTGGCTTTTGTTGGGTCTTAGAAGATAAAGCAAAAACCTCAATGCCAGATGACTTGAGAGGATATGTGCTAGTTTATTTTTAGAAGGACATACTTCCAAGCCTGAAAATTTATCATTGTCACAAGATGAAGACACTCTTGAAAACACAACATCAATCTACTATCTGCTTCAAGTTCTCTGTTGTATGGAGGAACAAAAAATAGAGGAGGTCTACCTGTCTATGTACTTTCATCAAAACAATATTCTATTCCTTTAAAATCTACTTTGGATTAATTCTCCCTGCATCCAAATCACCGTGGTCACACCCACAGGAGCTTTAAAAAATAAAATGCTAATAACATTGAAGCAAACACTCTTTGGTATATAGTTAAATAACTTGCTGCAAGTTTAAAGATTCTCAGTGAGCAGTTAAGTGAATCCTAAGATACTCAATATCATGCTTAGGTTTTTTTGTTTGTTTGTTTTGTTTTTTTTTTTTGTTTTGGTGTATATTTGTGTGCACACAGTACTGGGAATTGAACCCAGGGACATTCTACCTCAAAGCTTATACCTCCTATCCCTTTTTATTTTGAAACAGCTTCTCTCAAAATTGCTGAGGGTCTCATAAAGTTGCTGAGGCTAATATTGAAACTGTGATACTCCCATCTCAGCCTCCTAAGTACTGGAATTACAGGTATGTGCTACTATGCCTGACTCTGACTTTTGTTGGTACTGGGTATTGAACCTAGGAGCATTCTATCTCTGAGCTACACCCCAGGCCTAAGTTGCTGAGGCTACCTTGAACCTGAAATCCTCCTGTCTCATCCTTCCAAGTACTGGGATTATAGGCATTCACCACCAGGCCTGGCTCATACTCAGTTTCAAAAGGACCCAAGCCCGGATCCTTATTTAGAAAATTATGGTCACCCAGGTTGTGTCCAGCTAGAGGCCTGTTTTGGTATGGCTCATGAGCTAAAAATGGTTTTCAGATATTTAATGGGCTGTAAGAAGGAAAAAGAGTATGAAAATGAAGTAAAAGGGACAGTATGTGGTCCACAAACCCTAAAAATACTATCTGGCCCTTGAAAAAAATAGTTTCTGAACTCTGCATTAGTCCCCTGTGTAGTCGGAAAAACACATGTAGTGGTTAATCTGTGGAAGTTACTTATTTGGTATCTACCCTCTTATTCCCCTTCTAATAACAGGCTTTCCTCAACCTAGGTAGGCACATGATCCAGGCGTGGCCATATAAAATATTACATTATTTTTCCAGCAAGAGTGATTGGTCCATCCCAAGCAAGGGCAATCTGAGTCCTTCTCTGAGATGTGCAGTTTCTAGGAAAAAAACTTTTTCCACTGAAGTTGCTAAACCAACGCTCTTTTGACAAAGCTTGTCTCAAATAAGAAAGTGTGAGAGGAACTTGCATAGAAAAACTAAAAGATGAGAAATAAAGCAGAGAAAAAAAGAATCTTAGCAGCTTCAAGTCTCTGGTTCTAGTCATTGATACCCTGGGTCTTGCAACTTTTACTTCAATTCCATTAAGTCACCCTAAGTGTTCTTCCCAGATTATCTCAGTAATTTCTTCCTAGAAAAAGGTCAATATGTTTTTTATTTAGTTGGGTTTTGCCCAATGTTGACTGAGTTGGGTTTCTGTCACTTAAGATCAGCACTGGAGTTTTGACCTGTTCTATTTTGTACCTGAGTCAGTTCATCATTTCTTAGGCAACCTGGTAGTTCTCTGATCCTGGGAGGTCACCATACTGATGCAGAACTTAGTGCAGACACCAGATCAGCATAGCTCACTACAGCCAAGAACTACTGGTCTCAAGCTATCTTCCTGTCTCAAATTCCCAAGTAGCTAGGACTACAGACACGCACCAACACATCTGGCAGTTTCTGTCACTTATAACAAAAAAAAAATCCTACTTCAATAGAGCAAAGTTTTGAAATCTGATGCAGTTGGTATCAAATCAGCATCCCATTTCTAAATCTATTACCTTTAGTCATTTATAACATATCAGAGTCTCAGTTTCCTCCTCTGTAAAACTGAGATAATAATATCTACATAATAGAGTTGTGTAAAGTAACTAAAAAAATAGTCACAATTCAGGATACAATATGTGTTCAGAAAATATGAGTTCCCTTCCTTGAGGGCAAGGACTAACAGGCCTGCTGACCTGCAGGCAGGGAAAAGTTCCATGAACTCCTAGCTTCTTAGAGGTTTTGGGGTGACTCCTTAGCAAATTAAACCTTCATCTAGCCATATCCATCTAGCTGCTGAGATCACACTCTTATAGTCCTCCCAGGTTTTCCAGTCAGTGAAATAGACTCATCAATTTGGAACTGGGCCCTGCAATTGGGATGCAAAGGTGTTCTGCCCTCCCAGAGTGAGGAAAAAAGCCAACATCAGCAAACCCCTTCAAGGAGACAAGCTTCATTATTCCTTATTATTTTTTTTCTTTGTGGTACTGGGGATTGAACTCATAGACACTCTCTACCTCTGAGCTATATCCCTAGCCTTATTTTATTTATTTTTTAATTCTTGAGGCTGGCCTCAAACCTATGATCTTTCTGCCTCATCTTCTCAAGTACTGGGATTACAGGCATGTGCCACTGCACCTGGCTGAGCTTCATTATTCTTAAGAGACAGCTTCATTGGTCTTAAGAGAAAACTAGATATAAAGAAAACAAGGAGCCTCTGACTTAGCAGTTGCACCAAGATAGGCCATACACATAAGAAGAGGCTGAATTTTCTGATTGGAAAGGGCTTCTTGGTAGCACTGCAACATAGTAGGCTCATCTCTGACCCCAGCTCATCAAAGGAGAGCCTGGCCTGAGGGTAGTAATTGCTGCCTAGCAGCAAGAGCCTTTGGGCTTTATAAGAGGGAGTGGCAGCTGAGAGAGGTTAGAAGAAGATAAGTGGCAGCTGAATCTCCCACATTAGGAAATAACCATAGGGAAGCCTCTGAAAACTAATAGGTGAAACTCTTAAATTTAAAAGGCATCTGAATCCAGCCAACATTCTCTTGGGAAGGTAACACACCTGTTATTGTTTGGATGTAGAATATCCCCTGAAGAGCTCATTTATTAATGAGCACAGTTGATATAGTTAAGTCCTGAGGGTTGGAATCTCATCAGTAGATAAATCCTTTGTGATGGATTTACTGGGTGGTCACCTAGGCAGGTGGGGTGTGACTGGAGAAAGTGAGTTCCTGGGGCTGTGGCCTTAGGAACTGTGCTTTTGTCTTTGAATCACCTTGCTTGCTTGCTTGTTCTCTTGCTTTTGGCACCCATGATGTGAAAACAGAACCCTTGCTCTCTCCCTCTCTCTGCTTCCTGCTTCCACAATATGAGAACTGAGCCTAGCACCCTTCCTCTCCCTACTTCCTGCCACCATGCTCTGAGGTCTGCAGACTCAGCCTGACATGGACTGAACCTCCAAATCTCCAAAATCGGTCAGCGAATAAATCTTCCTTCCTCTAAGTTGTGTGGTCAGTAGTTTGGGATTACAACACTGAGAATACTGACCAGAAAACACCCAACAGAGAGGATCACAAGTATTAGCAGTTAAGAGATGTTTGCTCTTTCTTCCCTGTTTCCCTCCATTCTCCCATGACCAAAGTAGTTGTGTCTTGAAAAGGGAAAGTGGAGAAACTATCTCTGGAACGATACATGCCCCTGCATACACACATACATACGTGCTTACATACCACTTCCAGAGGACTGTAGAGGGAGGAGGAGAAAGATGATATTCTACATCATCTTTGCAATTTTGGACCCTCAAGCTACAAAACTGGCCTGTGATGCAAAAGAGAAAGCTTTGAATCTGACATGAGATTATGATTTTAGATTGGGCCTTTTTATTGGTGCATATTAATTATACAGAATAGTATGTTTCATTGTGGCATATTTGTGCATGAATATAATATAATTTGATCAGCCGGGCGTGGAGGCGCATGCTTGTAATCCCAGCATTTGGGAGGCTGAGACCTGAGGATCCGGGTTCGAGGCCAGCCTCAGCTACCTAGTGAGACACTCCACAACTTAGTGAGACTCGGTTTCAAAATAAAGAATAAAAAATATGGCTGGGGGTATAGCTCAGAGGTAGAATGCCTCTGAGTTCAATCCCCAGTACCAAAAAAAAATAAAATAAAATAAAAATATAATTTGATCAATTTTACTCCCCAGAAGCTCCCCTTGTCCTTCACTCCTCCCTTGCCCTTGGACCCTTCAAAATGGTCTCCCTTCTCCTTTCATGAAATCCTTTTCCCCCCTCTAACTTCCTGCCATGCAGAGTCTGTCATATTTCACTTAACATGTAGATTGGATCAACTTTAAATAAGAAATCTGACCAGGTAATTATGGAGTCTGCTGAAGATGTCTTTAAGAGATTTATTTACTCAGCAGAGGATAGGGATTTGACAAAGCACCAAAAGGGAGAAAAGCAAAATTGTTTCATACTTGTACCCTGCTGAGTTGGCACTGCTTGACAAATCTGTCACATATAAGTCAGATCATGGTCACTTTCGTTAAAAACCTCTAAATGCTTCTCATCTCATTTAAAATAAAATAAAATTGCTTATCATGGTAGACAAAGCTCAACATGATCTTCCAGCTCTTTATCCATGGTGCCACAATCACGCTGGCTTTCTTTTGCTCATTTAACTCAACCAACATGTTCCCACCTTTTCAAATTGCTAACTCATTTGTCTGCAGGCAGCCTTCTTCACTAGATCTCACAGAACTGTCTCCTTACCACTAAAACATCAGCTCAAATAGCACCTCCTGGGTGAGGCCTTTGTGAATCATCCCATCTAAAATGACCCCTTTGCAGACAGGCATGAGAGTGCACACTTGAAATCCCAGTACCTGAGAGGCTGAGACAAGAGGATTACAAATCTGAGGCCAGCCTTGGCTGCTTAGAGAGACCTTGCCTCAAAGTAAAAGAATACAAAAGCCTGGAGGTGTAGCTCAGTTGTAGAGCACCCCTGGATTCAATCCTTAGCACAACAAAAATAAAGTGGCCCCTTCAGGGCTAGGGGTATAACTCATTGGCCAAGTACTTGTTTAGCGTTCTTGAGGCTCTGGGCCTATTCCTTAACACCACAAACAAGACAGAAGCAACAAAGTTGGCCCCTTCAACCCCTTATTTCCACCAATATTTGAAATTATCTTGATAATATGTTTGCTTATCAGTCTTAGTTCTCTAAAATATAAGTTCTGTGAGAATCAGGAATTTTTTTTTGTTATTCCCAAGCACCCAGCACAAGGGTTGGCATACATAAGATATTAAGTAAATAATTCTTCATTGAAAGGATCAAATGCTTTATAGGCAGTCTTTGGTAGAACAGCATCTCTGGATTAGGAAAAAGTTTCGAGCTCTTTCAGTTCAACTGCCTATGTAATGCTTACTTCACACCTATAATATCACTAGCTAAGGTGATTATTCTCAACTCTGCTTGAATATCTCCATGAAAGGAGAATTTGTTATACCTCTGGGATGCTCATTTCATTCATAGACAGCTTTGTAACAGGGTTAGGTGGAGTAGACGTAACTTTTCTTATTTCTTCTACTAAACACAACTATAATTTCTACACATTGCATATAAAACAAACATAAGATATTAAAAAGTAGACAGAGGAAGGAAGACTGGATAGGGTTTTCAGGATCTATGTAATAACAGAGTAGTGTTCCTTGGACTTTCTTTTTGTCTCACATATGGTAGACTAGATACTGGAGAAACTGACAACCCAGTTGTACCATAAGGCCCAGAAAAAGCCCCAAGGAAAGCCAGCCAAAGGATCCAGAAGGAGAATCCAGCAAGACACAAATGTTTTAAACAATAATAGCTCTACTACAGTCAAACACTACAGAGAAAAAACTACATATCTACCCCGCCACACACACACACACACACACACACACACACACACACACACACACAAACACTTATGCTAGGAAAGGCTGAAGGGAAGCCTAGACTTTCAGCCTTTCCAGACTTTAAGGAGATGCCTCCAATTTTCTCCCCTACAGTGGCTATACAAAAGGCTAGGTAAGTGCACACCTATAATCTCAGTACTTGTGAGACTGAGACAGAAGGATCACAGGTTTGCAGCCATCCTTAGCAACTTAGCAAGGCCCTCAACAACTTCTTGAGACCCTGTTTCAAAATTAAAAAGATAAAATAGGGCTGGGGTATAGCTCAGAGGTAGAATGCCCCTGGGTTCAATCCCCAGTACCACAAAATAAATGTAAGAAGGAAGGAAGGAAGAAAAGGAGGGGGGAGGGAGGGAGGGAAAAAAAAGAGAAGGCTAGGTGAAGAGCCTGGACTTTCACCATTACCCAGTTATAATGTGACTCTTCATACTCTCCTCTTTACAGTATTGCTAGTGGAGACCATATGAGTAGCCTTGTCTCTATATATTTTGCCCAGCCCACTTTTAAAATCTAATTTAATGTTATATTTTGGTACTATTCTACCTCCCAGATATACCCCTAGCCTTAGTTAGTTAGTTAGTTAGTTAGTTAGTTAGTTAGTTAGTTAGTTAGTTAGTTAGTGGTACTGGGGATTGAATCCAGGAACATTCTACCTCAAAGATACACCCCCAGCCTTATTTGTTTGTTTGTTTGCTTGTTTGTTTGTACTAGGAATTGAACCCAAAGGCATTTTATCTCGAAGCTATGCCCCCAGACCCCCTTTTTATGGTACTGGGGATTGAACCCAGGGGCATTCTATCTCTAAGCTACACCCCTAGCCCTATTCTTTCTGTATTTTGAAATAGGGTCTCACTAAGTTGCAGAGGGCCTCACAAGTTGCTGAGGCTGGACACAAACCTGTGATCCTCCTGTTTCAACCTCCCAAGTACTGGGATTACAAGCGTGCACCACCACGCCTGGCTGTCCCCAGCCCTTTTTATATTTGTTTTTCTTTTTGAAATAGGGTGTCTCTCTAGGTTGCTGGGAGCCTCTCTAGTTGCTAAGGCTGTCCTTGAACCTGTGATCCTCCTGTTTCAATGGCCAAAGTACTGGGATTACAAGAGTGCACCACTTTGCCCACCTTTTATTTTATTTTTCACTTTTTTTTTTTAACTCAGGGGCATTCTACCTCTAAGCTACACTTATAGCCATTTTTATTTTTATTTTGAAACAGAGTCTTCTAAGCTGCTAAGGGCCTTGATAAATTGTGGAGGCTGGCCTTAAACCTGTAATCTTCCTGTCTCAGCCTCCCAAGTACTAGGATTACAGGAGTACACCACCACGCCTGGCTGGCTCTATACATTTTAAATGAGGGTCCTCATTCTTTTGTCTGAGACAACATTAAACAAGTCTGATTCTCTTCATTCCCCATAGTAACTCCTCAGATACCTGAAGATAGTAATAAATTTCTTTCCTGACTCTTAGGTCTTCTCTTCTGTAGACTTAATATTCCCAGTTAATAGGGTCTCACTATTAATATTATAATATAACATAAATTTTGGTTTCTTCCTCAATTTAGATTTTCATCTTGTGACATACCCTAATGTGTCAATAGAATTTTCAAAGTACTGCCTTCCATAATGGACATGATGGTCTGTACCTATATTCCCAGCACTTGGGAGACTGAGGCAAGAGGATCCCTTGAGTCCATGAGTTTGAGAACAGCCTGGGCAACATAGAAGGACCCTGTCTCAAAAAAAAAAATAAGGATCAAGTAGAGGGAGGAAAGCAGAAGGAGAAGAAGAAATGAATTTTTATAAAAGAATGAATCAGCCAGGCATGGTAGTGAATACCTATAATCCCAGTACTTGGGAGGTTCAGACAGGAGGATTGCTGGTTTGAGGCCATCCTCAGCAACTTAACTAGAACCCTCAATGACTTAATGAGACCCTGTTTCAAAAATATTTTAAAAAGGGCTGGAAGTGTAACTCAGAGGTAGAATGTCCCTGGGTTCAATCTCCAGTAACAAAAAAAAAAGAAAGAAAGAAAAAGAAAAACCAGCAACAGCAACAGCAGGAGGAGGATGAGGAGAAGAAGAAGAAATCAAGTTATGGCATTCCAGATCTGATACTATACCCCATTTAGGAAATTTACAGATTATATGATTTGTATTTATTATAATTAAGCATTTTTATTGCTGTATTTTTAATGTAGTAGCTAAAACAGGACATTTATTGATTTTCCAGAGGTCTAGGTTGGAGAAAGCACAGGGATGATGGGAGGTAATTACATAAGCATTGGGAAGGCTTGGTTAATTGGGGCATTAGGGTAAGGGGCTGCCATCTGAATTCAGTGAAGTTTTTTGGGGATAACTAGAATGAGTGACTTCAGAAGCCTGAAATAAAACTAACCTCACCAATGGAAGTGATTGAGAAGAAGCTGAATTAAATTGGTGGGATGGTGTGAGCAGGATTTAAGCATCAACTGGCAGGAGGTAACAGATGGCCTGGAAGTTTTCTTTGCTTCTAGCTTTTTTTTTCTTTTTTAAGGTACTGGATATTGGACCCAGAAACATCCTACTTCCAATCTCCAATCCCAACTCTTTTTAAATTTTATTTGAAACAGGGACTCGCTAAGTTGCTGAAGCTCTTGCTAAATTGCTAAAGCTGGCCTGGAATCTATGATCATCCTGTCTCAGCTTCCCAAGTACTAGGGTTACTGGCATGCACCATTATGCCTGGCTTGCTCCTAGTTTTAACATTCTGACTTGATGGCTCCAACTATAATGTGTCATTCCAATACCTCCTTTTACTTTTTAAACTCCCTGTAAGAAGAACCACATAAGTGTCTGTCAACAGATAAATGGATAAAGAAAATGTGGTATATACCTACAATATAGTTTTACTCAGCCATAAAGAACAAAATAATGTCATTTGCAGGAAAATGGATGGAACTAGAAAATATTATGCTAAGTGAGATCAACCAGTCTCCGAAAGTCAAGGGTCATATGTTTTCTCTCAGATGATGTTGAAGTTAGAGAAAAAATAGGCAAGAAAAGGGACTTCAGAGTAATGAGAGAAACCAGTAAAATAGTGGAAGGGGTTAGGGGAGGGGGGAAAGGAGGATAGTGGAAGGAAATAGTTCAAATAACATTATGTCCATATATGAAGGCGTTGCTACCAATCTCACTAACATGTATGTGGAATATGGAGAGGATGGATGGGAGGGGTACAGAAAGGAAGTACTAAGTGCTGTGTGCATGTGTGTTTGTATTGTTTTGCGTGTTACCATAATGTATAATTACAATTCTCTAATAAAAGTATATAAAAATAAAAGGATGGCATCAATCAACTTCTGACTTTTTGGGGATTCTCCTCTCTTTAATTACTGCTGCTGTCTGAGTATAGCTACTCACTGGATACAGTTTATAAATCATGAGTACTGACTCTCTGGGCAATCAGATAGGCAGATTAAAGTTTAATGCATGCAAAACCAGATGCTTTACTTCCCACCTCATAAACTTGCTTCTCTTCCAATCTTCCAATATTAATCCATGGTAATACATCCACCCACTTGCTAAAGCCTGAAATGAAGGAGTCACCCTTGATTTCTGCTTTTCTTTCATATCCAATACCTATGTCATCAGTATCTCTTCCTGTCCCTACCTCCACAGCAAATACAGAATCCTGCTATTTCTGACTACTTCCATCCAAATCCCAAACAACCTTATTTGTTGCTTGGACCGCTGCTAAAGCCTCCCAGTTTGTTTCCTCATATACATACTTACTTACTAAGATCCACAATTTACGGAGAAACCAGAGTAATCTTTTAAAAAATGGAAGTCAGATCATGCTTCTCCTCTGACCAAAGCCCTCTTATCATCACATTTAGAATAAAACTCATACTTCTTATCATGGCATCTAGGGTCTTACATGATCTGCCACCTGCCAACTTCTGGTATTTTTATTATTCTTTGAATGTCCCACCCCTTAGCTTTTGCCCTTAATGTTCACTCAGCCTGGAATACTCTCCCCCTTGACCTTTGCATGGTTTGATTCCTCACATTATTTAGGTCACTGCTCAGGTGACATTAGCTCAAAAAGGCCTTGCCTGACAATCCTATCAGAAACTTCCCATCATGCCTTCCTTCTCCATATTTTATTTTTCTTCCTAGTCCTTATTAATACTTATGAGTACATTGTATATTTATTGCTTCTTTATATTTATTTCTGGCAATAATAATAGGTGTTCTTCATTCCTTATGACCTCTGTCATACATATGACAAGTCTCAAGATGAGAATAGACTCCAGTGTCTTGTCTTTTATTAAGGGAAAGTTATAGGAACCAGAAAAATAAATCCACTTGACTGAGAAAGAGCAAGTCACATGAGAATGTATTCAAAATAGAACTCTTCACAACTCTTCCAATGTCAGCTAGGCTCGGAAGGCACGAAGACTAGAGAATTATTATTTCACAAAAAATCAGTGGCGGAGTCTTGTTACCAATGAATTCATAATTTTCTCATGTGGGACTAGACCTCATCCTGGGGAAAATAATTATCTAGTGAGGTGTGCTTACTTCTTACATAACTGCTAGCTATAGTTTCAGGTATCAGTATTAAAAGATAAGGACTTTAATAGGTGATTAGGCCATGGGACAATAGAACTCACTGTCCAGGCCTACCCGAGTCTCTGTTCTCCGCATTCTGGTGCAGCATTCCTTGTCTACCCCATCTGTGGTTCAAAGAGGTCTAGGTGTATCTCAAGCTGCCATTCTGGAAGGCACAACCTGTGAAACTTAGTAGCACCCGCATGACGCTAATTCTGCAAGCTTGCAGAATGAAAGAGTTGTATGGGGGCATATCTACCTCCACTTATATTTCAAATGATACCCTAGAGAGCCTTTGGACCCAGGGAGAGACCTGCCACAGGGAAAGGGTCACTGCAGAGTCCCCTCTGGGGCAATGGTTAGTGGAGCTGTGGGGCCAGAGTCACTTCCAATACCACCAAACCATAAAACCACCAGACTGCAATGACAGCCTAGGAGAACTGCAGGCATAAGATTCTACCCAGTGAAAGCTGCTGTGTGGGCTACACCTGGGAATGCCACAGGGGTGTGGCTGCCAAAGGCTTTGGGGGTCCAACCCATACCTCAGAGTGTCCTAAAGGCAGAAATTGGAGTCCAAGAAGCTTATTCTCAAGTTTTTAGATTTAATGTTGTTTTCCCTGTTGGGTTTTGAACTTACTTTGGACCTTTACTCCTTTTTTCATTCCTATTGCTCAGTTTTGAAATAGAAATTTCTACCCTGTATCTGTACCACTACTGTGTTTTGGAGGCACATAAATTGTTGTTCACAACTGGAGAGCAATTTACCTCTGGATATACTGTACTTTGAGACTCACTCATATGTGATTTACATGAGACGCTGGACTTTAGAATGTTGAATTCATACTGGAACAAGTTAAGACTTGCAGCTATTGTGATGGAATGAATGTATTTTATATATGAGAAAGATACAAATTTTGGAAGGTGACAGATGGAAGGTTATGGTTTGAAAATGTTCCTTTAAAAATACAGGTGTTGCTAATGTGATGATAGTACTGAGGTGGGGTGCTATTGTTTGGGTGTAACTTGAGTGTCCCCCGAGAGTCCATTGTGATTGAATCATTGGTCCATAAGTTCGTACTATTGGGAGGTTGTAGAACTATTGAGAGGTGGAGCCTAGTGGCAAGTCCTTAGGCCATTGGGATTGTGACCTCAGGAAATAGTTCTTGTGAGCTAGGTAAGGTGGCACATATCTCTAATCCCAGTACTTGGGAGGTTGAGGTAGGAGGATTGTAGGTTTGAGGCCAGCCTTAGCAAATTAGTGTGACCCTGTTTGAAAATAAAAACATAAAAGGGTCTTGGGATGTAGATTGGAGATAGAATATCCCTGGGTTCAATCCTAAGCACCAACAATAAAAAATAAAGAAACAACAAAGTAGTTCTTGTGAGCTAGATGCAATGGCATAAGCCTGTAATACCAGTACTTGGGAGGCTGATGCACGAAAATCGCAGGTTTGAAGCCAGCCTCAGAAATTTAGAGAGACCCTCAGCAACATAGGGAGACCCTGTTTCAATATAAAAAATAAAATGAACTGGGGGTATGGCTCAGTGTTAGAATGCTCCTAGGTTCAATCCCTAGTACTATACACAAAAAAGTAGTTCTTGTGGAAGTCCTTGGTAGTCCTCACAAGAAGGTTGTGATTAAAGCTGGAACTTGGTCTCACCCAGTTCTCTCTGATCCTGATTCTAGATGTAATCACTTGCTTGCTACCATCATTGCTATTTGCTATGATGTGACATAGCTGAGAACTGAGCTGATACAGCTGCCATGTTCTTATTAAATCTCAGAAAGTGTGAACTAAATTAATTTCTTCTTTATAAGTAACTTGTGTCAGGGATTTTGTCATAGTGATGAAAAGCTGACTAATACATGGAGCTTTTAAAAGGTGATTAGGCAATGAGGCAACTCTCATGAATTAGACAAATGCCATTATAAAACAAGTTTCATGCCCAATGTGGTGGTTTATACCTTTAATCTCAGTACTTCAGAGGTAGAAACAAAGAAACAAAAGAACTGCAGGTTGGAGGCCAGCATCAGTCATTTAGCTAAATGACAACTTAGCTTGGCAACTTAGTGAGACCCTGTTTCAAAATTAATATATATATATATATATGGGGCTGGGGGTATAGCCTGGAAGTAGAATGCCCTTGGGTGTCATCCCGAGTACCAAAAAACAAACAAACAAACAAACAACAAAAAAAAACCATAAAGGGGCTTCATGCAATATTTTCAATTAGCTAGCTGGCTTGTATTTTCCATAGTAATAAGAAGGCCCTTACCGGACATCAGAGGCCAGTGTTTTGATCTTAGGCTTTCCCATCTATAGAACTGTGGAAAATAATCTATGTTTTGTTTTGTTGTGTTTTGTTTTGCTTTTTGGTACTAGGGATTGAATCTAGGGGGCATTCTACCTCTGAGCTACAGCCCCAGCCTTTTTTTTTTCTTTTGCATTTTTTAATATTTTCATTGGTACATTGTAATTACATATCTAAATGAGGTTTAAAGTCATGCAAACAGACATGCCCACAAGTGTAGGTGTGATTCCCTTCAGGTCCCATCCTGCTATCCACCCGTCCCTGTACATAACAGCAAGATTGGTAGTGATACCTTCATACATGGACAGCACATAATTGGAATTGTCTCGCTCATCAATTCTTCTTTTTCCCCTCTCTGCCTCCCTCCCCCATTCTCTTTCACTATTCTACTAGTCACTCTCCTCAATTATCTAAAGTTCCATTTGTTTCCCATTTTCTTTCTAGCTAGCACATATGAGAGAAAATATTTGACCCTTGACTTTCTACAACTGACTTATCTCAGTCAGCATAATATTCTCTAGTTCCATCCATTTTCCTGCAAATGACATAATTATATTGTTTGTTTATGGCTAAGTAAAACTCTATTGTGGATATATACCATGTTTTTGTTATCCATTCATCTGCTGATGGACACTTGGGTTGGTACCATAATTTGGCTATTATGAATTGTGCTGCTATAAACATGGATATGTGTGTATTGCAATAATATTATATACCACTCCTTGGTATTTTTCCAAAAGAACTAAACTCAGAATCAGTTTTTAATTTCTGATTCAACTATGGCTCAAGGAATTCTATCTATTTTTTATTTTTTATTTTGAAGCAAGGTCTCACTAACTTGCTGAGGGCCTGCTAAGATGCTGAGGCCATCCTCGAACCTGTGGTCCTCTTGTCTTAGCCTCCTATGTACTGGGATTACAGGTATGCAACACCATACCTGGCTCTATTTTTTAAAAAAATAAATTATCCAGTCTGTTATTCTGTTATGTCTGCACAAATGGACTAAGACAGTTCATTATGATGAAATTATCAGTATTTGCACTGGTGGTGTGAATGAATTGCAATCATAACAATCACCACTCACTCACAGGATTAGAGCCTCTTTCCTTTACAAAAGACTAGGCAGAAATCTTTTGTTAGCAACCAGTGGGAAGCCTGAGATACTGGGATTTGCAAAACAAAACAGGAAAAGGAGATGTGGAGGGGGATGGGATCCCAGAACTAAGAAACTTGAAAAACTGCTCTTTAGAGAGAAAATGAGGTCAGAAGAGTAAGGAGCTTCCACTTGTGGGAAGGCACCCTCTCCTTGAGTGGTTCAAGAAAACTAGATAAAGGCTCACTAAAAGCACACTTCTGCTCTCTTAAATTCAGTGCATTTGCTCACTTCATTGTCAAGTCTGTCTTTGGTCAAGAGAATATAGCAAGACAGGAGGTATTGGAGTGAAATTTGCTCTAGAAGAGATGGTATTCAGGCAATATTCAGGAGTACTAGCTAGCATCATTACTATATATTTCCAGCTGTGGAGAGACCTGAGGACCAGCAGCTGTAAAGAAACAACTGACCAGATAGTGACTAATGTCTGGCTGCCTACAGCTTCCAACAAACAGCTCATATAAATAGTAACGAGGACGTACTTGTGAGGCTGAGACAGGAGGATCACAGTTTCAAGGCCAGCCTCAGCAACATAGCAAGACTTTGTTTCAAAATAAAAATAAATATATAGCAAAGGCTAGGGGTGTAGCTCAGAGGTAGAATGCCCCTGAGTTCAATCCCCAGTACCAAAATAAATAAATAAATAGTAGCAAGGAGCCTCCCTAAAACATCTAAAAGAAGAAACTCTACCTCTCCTAATAAAAATACATGAGGTAGAGAGATGATAGATTGATAGTCTGTTATTGAATACTTACAAATATATTTAACTATCACAAATGCTTTAGAAATTTACCATTTTACTCATTCTTCAAATGGAGAAACTTGCCCAAAGTCACTTAGTAAGTGGAGAACACAAGGTTGGAACTTAGGACTCACCTCACTAAAGGACCTGCCCTTTTTATTCTATCCTAATTGCATTTCACTATTGATTGAGGAGACCTAAAATGCTGCACTTGAAAGAGCAAAGGCACAGAGGCACATGCATAGAATCCCAGTTCTTGGAAGGCTAAGACAGGAGGATCATTATAGATTCAAGACCAGCCTCAGCAATTTATTAAGGCCCTGTTTCAAATTAAAAAATAAAAAGAGCTGGGGGTATAGCTCAGAGGTAGAATGCACTTTAATTAAATCACTAGGAAAGAAAGAAAGAAAGAAAGAAAGAAAGAAAGAAAGAAAGAAAGAAAGAAAGAAAAGATACAGAGAGAGAGAAAAAAAATGAACGAGGGAGTGAGAATAAACAAAGGGATTTTGGTCAGAAACACTTGGTTCTAAAACCAGTTTTATGATCTTTCTCGCATAATAACCTTAGACCTTTCACTTCTTCAGTCTTAACTATATCATTCATGAACTAAGGATATAGGATCTATCTCATGTTGTAATGGTATTAAATAAAATAATTCACAGAAAGGGTCTAGAATAATGCAGTGCACATATTAAATCCTCAGTAGATGGTGGCTTGCCCTACTACAATTTTAAAAACCTCCCTGGCATAATTCATGGTACATATCAGACAATGACTTAATGGTATTAAGGGGTTTGAGGCTAGCCTTAAATGTTGGTGTCACTCTGTAATTGCAAGGCCCTGGGTAAGCTACTTAACCTGTTTGAGTCCCAATTTGATTTAAGTGTGTGTGTATGTGTGTGTGTTCGTGGTACTAGGGATTGAATCCAGGAGCATTCTACCTCCAAACTGTACCCCCAGCCCTAATTTTTTTTAGTTTTCTTTGGATACAGGGTCTTGCTAAGTTGCTGAGAGTTTCTGCTACATTGCTGAGGCTGTCCTCAAACTTGAGATCCTCCTGTCTCAGTCTCCCAATTACTGGGATTACAGGCATGCAACTACCATGCCTGGCCAATTTTATTATTTTTAAATAGGCCTGTAGATAGGAACACCAAAAGATTTCTTTGAGGCTCAGATAGTCCATACATAATACTGCTATTCCCAAGACAATGTAGTGAACGACTTCAGGATTGGTGTCATGTAGTGGGAAGCTGGCACATGGGGTCCTTGGGCTAGTGCTCATAAAGAGGATGAGTGCTACTCTCATCCCAAAAGTGCAGGAGCTCCCAACAGGGGCAACCTGTCAATCTCTTGTGTTTGGGTGTTGAACTCAGGGCCTCTACCTCTGAGCTTCACCTCAGCCCTATTTTATTTTTTTATTTTGAAATAAGTTCTCCCTAGGTTGTTGAGGCTGACCTTGAACCTGTGATCCTCCTATCTTTGCCTCCCCAGTACTGGGATTATAGGCATGCACCACCGCACCTGACTGAAGAGTGATTTTTAGGATGGTCTAGAAAACCTCTGTGCTACTAAAGCTGGTTTTCCATAGGTGAAGGGCTGGGCTAAAGGAGGTGAGGTTGCCAGAGGGAAAGGAAGGGAAGTGACTGAGGTATGCATGGGGTTGTGGCTGAAGAATTTTTAGCTTCTTGGAATGAACTCAGAGGCATAGTTACTCAAGAAGGAAGGTTTCTTTCTCCCTTCAATGGGAGGAATGTGCATATGTTTAGAATTAGAGAGGGTGGACACCAGAGAAAAGGTAAATAACAATCATACTAGAGAAGCTGAGAATAATTGATTGAGCATGGTCCTTGTGGCTCAGTAGTATTTCTATCAGAAGCCTCTATATTGGATCCTGCATTCACTTTCTTCTCTTACTTTCCATTAGAACTGCTCATAGCCTGCCTGGTTAACCTGAAGTCTGCCCAGGAGGGGTCAACTTGCACTTCACTGAGAAGAGACATAGCTAAGGCTTGCAAAACCCTCCTGGGAAGGAGTCTTGGGTCTGGAGAGGTGGCTGGAGAGGAACCTAAGGTCTAAAGACTTCCCTAGAGGAATCGCTCTGAATCCAGACAGACTGGAGGCAGACAATGCAGAGAATGACCCTGGCTGCCCCACTCCAGGCTAGTAATGTTATGTTAGTGAAGATAAATGGAAGAGACAGTTATCTGGAGCCCCAGAGACTGACCCGTACCTTCACTCTGATTGTTAGAAAACCATTCCTGATATCGAACACAAATCCATCTGGCTGTACATTCTACCCACAGGTCCTCCCTTTGCCCCCTTAAATCACTGAAACCCATCTATTCCTTCTGTCCTGTGACAGCCCCTCAAATACTGGCAGAAAGCAACCAAGTCCTCCTGAGTCTTCTCAAACCGACACAGGGAGAGGGAGGCAACTGTGTGCTGAGTATCTGGGCATCTCCTCAATATCAATGAGAATAAAAATTTGAGCACCTGCCCTATGGACACTTGATAAATCTCTTATATGAGTATGAATCTTTTAGATAGTTATGTACCTCTTAATGATGCCATTCACCACACTTTTGTTCTTTTCCCTTATTTATTTCATTAATTTATCACTTTGAGTGCCAGGCATTTCAGGCTACAAATTTTAAGATTGCTACAGGTTTTAAGAATGAAGTAAGCTAAAACATCCTAATATTATGCCAAAATGCTGCTGTCGAGACTGGTGGCCCTTGGCCTGTATGTAGAGTGCACGTGTGCGTGTGTGTGTGTGTGTGTGTGTGTGTGTGTGTGTGTGTGTTTACCATGAGGCCTACATAAAACATCCTATAAATTAAAATATCTACATTAAGCTGATACAAATTTAACTTTCACTGTGTATAAAATTCTACATGTCTCCTCCTGCATATTCTATTATTAATATCAGGATTTGCATCTTCTTCTTTTTTTTTTTTTTTTTTTTTGCGGTACTAGAGATTGAACTCAGGGGCATTCTACCTCCGAGCTATACCCCCAGCCCTATTTTTTATTCTTTATTTTTGAAACAGGGTCTCACTAAGTTGCGGAGTGCCTCACTAGGTAGCTGAGGCTGGCCGCGAACCCGGATCCTCCGATCTCAGCCTCCCGAATGCTGGGATTACAAGCGTGTGCCACCACGCCCGGCTTTTGCATCTTCTTATATAGTGTATCCATTGATTATTTTTATAGACATAGTTATTTGTGGGGGCTACTGGAGATTGAACCCAGGGGTATTCAGCCCTACCTTAATTATTATTTTGAAGCAGTATCATGCTGAGTTGCTAAGGCTGGCCCTAAACCTACAATCCTCCTGTCTCAGCTTTCCAAGTACTGGGAATACAGTCATGTCCCACCATGCCCAGCTACTATAGTTGTTTTTAATACTTTTATGTTTTAATTTTTATACCATAGTTAAAAGTGATTTGTACACCATTGTTACTGTATTAGAGTATTCTGAATTTGAGTATATTCTTACCTTTACAGTGAGTTGTATACTTTCATATTATGATTGTTAGTATTGAATCATTTTAGTTTTGTATGCATTGTATATTTTAATATGTTTTTATTGGTGCATTATAGTCTCACATCATAATGTAAATCATGTTGACAGTGACATACATGCACACAGAACTTGTTGCCCCCCACCGCCTCCCCATCTCCACCCTTCCCCATACAGAGTACTGAGACTGACATTGGTATTTTCACATATGTACACATAGCCAATGCTAGTAATTCCTTAAATGAACTTCACTCTTTCACCTCCCCTTCCCCTAGACCACCTCCCTGGTTCCACTGAGGTTTCTCCTTCATTGTTTGGAGTCCCTCTGGTATCTCAGTTACTCCCTAACTTCTGCATATGAGAGAAAACATATGATCCTTCACTTTCTGTGAATAGTTAATCTCAGTTCACATAATCTTCTCCAGGTCCTTCCATTTTCCTGCAAATGACATTATTTTATGCTTCCTTATTGCATTGTGTGGATATCCCATAGTTTTGTAATCCACTTATCTGTTGATGGACATCAAAGTTGGTCCCATAATTAGCCTATTGTGAATTGTGCTGCTATGAACATGGATATGCATGTATTACCGTAGTTCTCTGATTTGGGCCCCTTTGGAAAGATATGCAGAAGTGGTATAACCAGATCATGTGATGGAGTCATTCCCAGATTTTTGAGGAATCTCCACACCTAATCATTTTAATATGAATAAATCCCTTTAGCATTTTTATAAGACAAGCTTTGCAGTGATTAACTTCCACAGATTTTTTTTTATGTCTGGAGAAGTCCTCATCTCTCCTTCATGAAGAACAGCCTTGTCAAACATAGTTTTCTAGGTTGGCAGGGTTTTCGTTGCTTTCAGCAGTGTGAATGTAACATCTCGTTCTCTTTTGGCATACTGAAATTTCCACTTATGCTCTCATTATGAGGGTTCTTTTTTTATTTTTATTGTCCATGCATTGTAAGCATACCTCTGTTAGATACAAATTGATAACGACATATGTGCCCACATTTCTCATTTGACCCCTTCCCCAAATTCCCACCCTGCTCCCTCACCTTCCCTCCCTCTCAAGTTCAGTTTAGTGAGTAAGAATGCTTAGTGAAATAACTTATACAAATAAATTATTTAGCACAGGGCTTGCATATAGTAATAATCTAATAGTTAGCAATTTTGCCTTTTCTAATTAGTAAACTGTCATCATAATAGCAATGCAACCTTTCCATGATTATAAAGATCAAATGAAATACAAGGGTTATGTCTCCATATTTTAAAGAAGTATTATTAATAATTAATTATAACTGTCAAGGTTGCAGGGCCTTGTAGTCAGCATATCCCAAACTTCTGGGCCTACGCTTTCTGAAGTAGTTTGTAGAGAAAACACAGAGTTTGGGCTACTTGCCTCAGCCAAAATTACATTCTTTCAGAGGGGATTTGAGTTATGTAAAAATAGGTAATGATAAAGGAGTTGGCTAATAAGTTAAGGTTTGACTAAGGATAGGAAAATTATTTGGGGAGGGATGTCTTAGTATGTTCTGGCTACTAAAACAAAATGCCATAAATGGAGTGGCTTATACTCAAAATAAATTCATTTCTCACTGTTCTGTAAGTTAGGAAGTCCAAGATCAAGGTGCCGACAGATTTTCTGCTTCTGGTGAGGGAGGGTCTGCTTCTTGTGTGGCTGTCTTCTTGTGTCCTAATATGGTAGAAGGATCAAGGTATCACTAGGGTTTATATGAATTTTCTCTTTATTTTTGTGCTGGGAATTGAGTGTAGGGGCATTCTACCTCCAAGCTACAACCCCAGTCATTTTCATTTTTTTAAATTTAGAGACAGGGTCTCACTAACTTGTCCAGGCTGAGCTGGAACCTGTGATCATCCAGTCTCAGGCTCCCAAGTACCATACATGGTGGTATTGTACCACCATGCTTGGCTTATGTGATTTTTCTTATAAGGGTACTAATTCCATTCATAAGATCTCTGCCCTAGTGATCCTCTTATTAGGGGTTAGGTTTCATTGTGTGAATTCTGGGAAGACACAAACATTTAGACCATAGCAGGTATGCAAATGTGAAATTACCATCATTCTCACTATCATTCTAATGGATCTCAGCTACTGAGTTTCTGTATCTGTAACTGAGTTAGGAAATCTACAAATGTTCCTTATTAATCTTCTTAGAAATTTTGTTTCCCTGTTTATAGATGTGGACACTGAGTATTATGGTTTGGGTTTAGAATGTCCAGGCCAAAAGCTCATGGGTTGAAAGCATGATCTCTAATGCAGGAAGATTCAGAGGTGGGGCATGATTGGAGGATGTGGGTCACTAGGAGCATGGTCTAGGAGACCATATATGTCCCCAGTCTCCTCTTCCCACTCTCTGCTTCTAGCCTCTATGACTGAGAATGGCTTTTCTTCCCCATGCTCCCTGTTGCTGCAGTTTCTGCCTTGGAACTGACTGACTGTGGACTGAAATCTCTGTAACTAGTCCCCAAACTGTGAGCCAGTGAACCTATTTTTTCCTTTAAGTTGTGTTTGTCAGGCATTTTGATCACAGTGATGAAAAATCTGACTAATATAGTGAGGGTCAGAGATATTAAGTTACTTGTTCAAAAGCACACAGCACATAAGGTAGTAAATGACAGATCTAGAATACCAATGCAGAATCCAAAGCCATTCTACTGCTGTGTCATGCTCTTAATTATTGGAGAAAGACCACATGGTGTGTCATGCTTGGAATCAGATTCTGGCTTTCATTCTGAATTGAGTTTATACTTGTTGTGTGCCCTTAGGCAATTCAGTCTACTTCTATAAACTTGAGTTGACTCCTGTGTAAAAGGAGGAAAATAATACCTACTTGTATCCCCCAAAAGCTCATGTGTTGAAAGCTTGGATCCAATGCAGCAGTGTATAGAAGTGGAGCTTTTAGGAAATGATTGGATCATGAGGATCCTAACGTCATCACTCAATTTAAGCCACTGATGGCTGGATGGACTCCTGAGAGGTCAGATCTAGTTAGAGAAAGTGGGTCACAGGGGGTGTGCCCTGGAAGGATTTATCTTCTCCCAGCCCCTTCTCCCCACCTCTGCTTCCCAGTTGCTATGATCTGAACAGTTTTCCTCCACCACACCCTTTGGCCGTGATGTTCTGCCTTACCTCAGGTCCATAGCAATGAAGCCAGCTGACCATGGACTAAAACCTCTGAAGCTCTGAGTCAAAGTAAATCCTTTCTCTTCTACATTAATTTTCTCAGGTTACTTTGTTGCAGCAACAGAAATCTGACTGACACAAGAATGTAAGGGTTGCTCTAAGTTCATGTGTATAAAATGTCGTGATGAACCCAGCCTCACCAAGAGTTCATGGAGTGACACAAGGGTGAACCTCCAGTGACACAATCTGAGAAGTGTTTAGAGAAATAAAAGGCAACCAGGAGATAATATGTGTGTGTGTGTGTGTGTGTGTGTGTTTGTTGTTGTTGTTTCAACACAAGAAAGATCTTTTCCCAAAGAGTGACTGACACTGGAAAAGTCTATAGATGAATAATAAAATTAGTGAAAATGTTTCCTAAAATTTGGCAGGAAAGAGGTCCCCTGTGGCCTGAGGGAGAGCACATGGAGGTAGAAGCCAGATTACAAAAGATTGGGGAGCTAATGGAAAGTGAAGACATGGAAACAATGAGTGCAAAAGACTCAACCAGAGCTTTAACTGAGAAAGGAGGAGAGATAAGGCTGACAGTTAAGGAGGAAGCAGTGAGGAGGCAGGTTGGATTTACAGTTGGAGGGTGTTATTCAGCTTTCCTATTGTAGTGACCAAAATTACCAAACAAGAAAAACATAGAGGAGGAAAGGTTTATCGGGGCTTATGGTTTCAGTCCATATAGGCAGTTTGAAGGCATAAATGGCAATGGTAGTAGCGGGTACATAGAAGGATGCTGCTCTTACATCATGGAGGCTGGAAACAGAGAGAGAGAGAGAGAGAGAGAGAGAGAGAGAGAGAGAGAGAGAGAGAGAGAGAGAGAGAGGCATATGACAAGGGACAAAGATAGTCTCCAAAGTCATATCCCCAGTGACTTATCTCCTCCAGCCACATCCTACCTGCCTAGTTACCACTCAAAAAATTCATTAATCCATCAATGGATTAGTCTAGTGGTGAGATTAGAACCATCATGATTCAATTATTTCACCTCAAAACGTTTTTGCATTGCCAATACATGAGTTTTTCCAGGGGATATAGCATATCCAAACCCTAACAGAGGGATTAAAATATGTTTGTGAGTAGATAGGGTAGGGACTAGAAGGAAGATAATTAAAAATGATATCAGAGGGGTTCTGCTTAATTGATGGAGTATGGTACACAGCGGACAGGGGAGGACAAGAGGCTCAATGTTTTTTTCCTCAAAGAGGAAAGGCCAGGATGAAGGGAGGAGAGAGGCATAGACAGAGACAGAGATCCCCTTTACAGTTATAAAGGGAGGAGGTAGAGGAACTAAATGCCTACTAGCATCTGTTTTTCTTTTCTTTTCTTTTTTTTTTTTTTTTTTTTTTTTTTGCGGTACTGGGGATTGAACTCAGGGGCATTCTACCTCCGAACTACACGCCCAGCCCTATTTTTTATTCTTTATTTTGAAACAGGGTCTAAGTTGCGTAGGGCCTCACTAAGTAGCTGAGGCTGGCCTCCAACCCGGATCCTCTGGTCTCAGCCTCCCAAATGCTGGGATTACAAGCGTGCACCACTACGCCAGGCTCTGTTTTTCTTTTTCTTTTTTTCTCCCCTTAGGTACTAGAGATTGAACTCAGGGGTATTTTACCTCTAAGTTATACCCTAGACCTTTTATATTTATACTTATATGTATTTTTCTTTTACTTTTTTTTGTGTGGTACTAGGGATTAAACCCAGGGGCATTCTATCTCCATGCTACATCCCCAGTCCTTTATTTATTTATTTATTTATTTTTATTTTATTTTATTTTGAAACAGGGTCTCACTAAGTTGCTGAGAGTATCACTAAATTGTTTAGGCTGGCCTCAAACCAGCGTTCCTCCTGTGTCAGCCTCCCAAGTATTGGGATTAGAGATGTACACCACTGTGTTTGGCTAGTGTCTGTTTCTTGATGAAGAGAACAGAAGTCCATCTTCTGGACTGAGAATTTGGCGCCAAAGAGGGACTTCAGGGAAAAGGTAGATATTTAGAATAGCGCTCCAGGGAGGATGGAAAGAACCTTTCAATGGAAGGGAAATAAAGGATTGTACTTTGAGTGTGACAGTAAATAATTCAGGCTTCAGCTATTTTTGAAGGTCCTAGTTCAGTTGCCACTTATTATTTATGGCATATGGAAAATGACCTATCATTTCTGTGCCTCAATTTCCTTATCTATAGAATAAAGGTGACATAATAATAATAATCCTATGAGATCATAGGGCTATTGTGATGATTAAGTGGGATCTTGCAGATAGAACATTTGCTACAGTGTCGGATATATATAGTTGTTCAAGTGCTGATCAAGTTTTGTCTATTACTATTTTGGATGTGTCTTTAATGATTTTAGCAGTGTGTGTGTGTGTGTGTGTGTGTGTGTGTGTGTGTGTGTGTGTGTTATGGGGAATTGAACCCAGAGGCATTCTACCTCCAAGCTATATCCCCACCCCTATTTATTTATTTATTTATTTATTTATTTATTTATTTATTTTTGTGATACTGGGGATGGAACCCAGGGGCATTCTACCTCTGAGCTACATTCCCGTCCCTATTTTTTATTCTTTATTTTGAAATAGGGTCTCACTAATTTGCAAGGGGGCCTCACTAAGTAGCTGAGGCTGGCCGCAGAGCCCGGATCCTCTAGTCTCAGCCTCCCAAGTACTGAGATTACAAGTATGCACCACCACGCTAGCTTTATTTTTTATTTATTCATTCATTTATTTATTTATTGTACTAAGAATGTAATCCAAGGGCATTCTACCTCCAAGCTATACCCCTACCCCCTGTTTTATTTTTATTCTGAAACACAGTCTCACTAAGTTGTGGCAAGCCTAACTAAGTTGCTGAGGATCACTTCTAACCTTCCCTCTTCCTGTCTCAGCCTCCCAAGTACTAGGATTACATGTATGCACCACCACACCTGGCTTAGATTTTATTTGAAATAGAACCTCCCTAAGTTGCTGAGGCTGGCCTCGATCCTGGGATCCTCCTGTCTCAGCCTCTTATGTACTGGGATTACAAGTGTACACCCATATGCCCAATAGTTTGGTCATCTTTTTTATATGGTAATTCACGTGAGGCCTGGGAACTCAATACAGAAGGATGAATTCAAACATGAGCATTTTCTTCCTGGGGCTCACCCATACAGCCATTTATTAATTCATTTATTCAACATATATCTTAATACACAGCATAAAATATGTAAAAATATATTGATCACTTAAATATGCTCTAGGTGATATTTTGCATGTGATAATTAATCAGTGGAATGACACAGAAAGTATCTACCACATAGGTTCACATTCCAGGGAGAGAAATTAGAATCAGGCAAGGGGGACAATATGGGGTACTGTGAAAAACCCCAAAATTTGTTAGGCAAGTAGAGAAGGAGAATTCAGAGAAAGTTATAGAGAGACTGAAAAGAGGAGGCATGGTTTCCAGGAGAGTCAAGGAAAGAATTATGGAGGAAAAGAACCAAAATTTGGGGATGTTTTAGAAAATTTAAATAAGAAGCCAGAATTAACTCACAGGTTTTATAGCAAGGAATTCATGAGTGACCTTAAGGAAAACATAATGTAGTGAGTTTATAAATGAAGAGGTGAAGACAAGGCGTGGTGGCGCACACTTGTAATCACACTACTTAGGAGGCTAAGACAGAAGGATCACAGGTTTGTGGCCAGCCTCAGCTACTTAGTGAGGCCCTCTGCAGCTTAGACCAAAATTTTAAAAAAATGAAATAGGGCTGGGTGTGTAGCTTGGAGGTAGAATGCCCCTGAGTTCAATCTCCAAGGGAAAAAAAAAGAAGCAAAGAAGTGAGGGCTAGGGGCATAGCTCAGTGGTAAAGAACTTTCCTATAGTACACAAGGTCCTGAGTTTGATACCCAGAACTACATAGAATAAGAAGAAGAAGGAGAAGGAGGAGGAGGAGGAGGAGGAGGAGGAGGAGAAGGAGGAGGAGGAGAAAGTGAGTATATGAAAGCAATGACTATGGAAAATCCTTTCCAGATTCCTGGTTCAGAATCAAAAGGCATAGGTTAGGGGAAGGATTCAGAGGAGGAGAGACTGTAAAGATACAAGAAAAAGAAAGGACAGAAGGAGAAACCCAGATGGAGGGATTAATGTGGGACAGGAAGAAACTCTGAGATAAGAGACATGGATGAACTTGAAGGTGGAAAAGTCAGAAGTTGTTTAGAAAGTTCCAGCCTGTTGCTCTTTTATTTTTGCAAGGACACTGGAAGTGAAATTGGCTGTTATGAGTGTAAAAGTTGTTTTGGTGCCTAAGTGGAGTATGTTTGAAACAGTCATTTTGGGCAAATGGAAGGGAAGATGGTAAGAGTTGAGAGAAGAGACTAATGAACTATGCTAGAACTCAACTGAAATTTGAAACCCCCATGGCTATGGATAGCTTTCTTATGTCCCAGCTTTCTAATGCAGAAGACCCAGTCCTGTATATGCCATGGTGTCAGACATCTATGGCCAAAGATATCTATACATCTTCCCAGAGGCTGACTAAACAATACCAGAAGCTGATCCCATATTCAGGGACGTCCCTAGAGATGTTGGAGTCCAAAGGGCCTGCCCAAAGACCTCAGCACCCTTTGTTGCTTTGGCCTCTGCTTCTGCTCCTATTTCCAGTCTACAGAGGGGCTGCAAGGGGCCAAATCTTACTGAATAAACAAAGTTCTCCTATAAGAGGTCACCTTGTCTGTATTTTACCCTAGAATTAAGGCTATTCAAGCTTCTCTGAACCCAACCAAGGCCAGTATTTCCAAGTGACCAAAGGTAACCTCTGAGAAGAACTGAGTGTTAGCAGCAAGAAGCTCCCAATATCTCACTGGGCCCTAGAAAAACCTCTCTGGACCCAGAGATAGGCAGGATGGGGGCTGTACCTATCTTTCCTACTGTCAGGTTGGGCTCATTCCAGCTGTGCAGTATAGCCAGAGAAATTGTTCGCTTGGTATTCTTCTCTTTGGGTTCATGAAGTAACACCTCCCACTCATGAGAAGATGGGTTGTGAGGAGCCCCCAAGAAATGGGCTGACATAATTTCAGTTCCAATTACTCATGAAGCCAAAGTGGCTCCCTTATAGAGGGCAAAGCTGAGAACCTTTAACCTACCTGTTCAGGGACTTGGGGCTAGTGCCAAGGAAAAGCCTATCTATCCATTAGAGTCCAAAAGCCCCCAACAATTCCATTAGCTTATATTATGGTATCCAGAAAAATCTTTATTTTATTTTATTTTTGTGATACTGGAAGTTGAACTCATAGTGTTTCTGCCTCTGAGCTATACCCTCATATATATTTTATTTTTATTTTTAAATAGGGTCTCACTAAGTGGCCATGTGAGGGCCTCAAACCTGTGATCCTCTTATCTCAGCCTAGCGAGTAATGGGATTAAAGGCACTGCACCACCACACCCAGCTAGGAAAGTCCTTTCTGATAAGGTAACATGTGAGCAGAGATCTAGAGAAATTGAAGGAATCAGCCAAGAACATAATTAGGAGAAGAAATGTCCAGGTTGAAGGAACAGTAAGTGCCACGACCATGGTCTAGGGCACGGATTCCCAAAGTAAGCAATATGACACCCCTTGGGGGGTACTGGAATAAAATAGAGATACATGAAGGGATTCAAATTTGTCATTGCATCTTTCTGGTTTTTTTTTATTAAAGAAGATAAATTTCCAAGGAGGTCACTGAGTATTTTAAGAAGAGGCAGCACACCAAATAAGTTTGGGTATCTGTGTACACTAGAGCTTGCTTTGAATGTTAAAAAAAATAGCAAGGAGGCTAGTTTGGTTTGGAATGGTGGTCAAAGGAGGTGGTGGGAGATGAGATCAGAGATATATGAGCAGGTTTGTGGGGGGCAGGATGAGTGGGGTAAATGTAGACTTCTTTTTTGTTGTTGTTGTTACTGAGAATTAAACCCAGGGACATTCTACTTCTGAGATATACTCTTAGTCCTTTTTTTTAAATTTTGAAACAGGGTCTCACTAAGTTGTTAACTATCTCACTAAACTGCTGAGGCTAGCCTTCTAAGTACTAAGATTACAGCCATATACCAGTGGACCTGGTAGATTATACACTCTTACAGACCATAGGTAAGGCCTTTGGCTTTTACTCTGAATAAGAAGCCAGCCAATGGGATGGTTTGGACACACTTGAACTGAATTACAGTTTTTTGTTTTTGTTTTTTTTGGCGGTACTGGGGATTGAACTCAGGGGCATTCTACCTCCGAGCTATACCCCCAGCCCTATTTTTTTTATTCTTTATTTTGAAACTGAGTCTCACTAAGTTGCGGAGTGCCTCACTAGGTAGCTGAGGCTGGCCGCGAACCCGGATCCTCTGGTCTCAGCCTCCCGAATGCTGGGATTACAAGCGTGCGCCACCACGCCCGGCTTGAATTACAATTTTAAAGAATTACTCTGGCCAGGTGCAGTGACCCATGACTGTAATCCCAGTACTTGGGAGGCTGAGACAGGATTGCAGGTTTGAGGCCAGCCTGGGAAACTTGGACCCTGTTTCAAATAAAAGATAAAATAGAACTGGGGATATAGCTCAGAGATTGAATGTCCCCAGGGGTTCAATCCCTAGTACTACACACACACACACACACACACACACACACACACACACACACACACACTAAAGGAATCCACTCTGACTGTTCTACTGAGAATTAACTCAAGTGAGGTAATTATGAGAGCAAGGAGACCAATAATAGTGGTTTGCACCAACGTAGCTGCAGAGAAGGTGCTAAGAAGTTGTGAAATTCAGAGTATATTTTGGAGAGAGACATGATTGGATATGCTGATGTATTGGATATGAACTGAGAAAAAGGAGAGGCCAGGATGATTCCAATGTTTTTGGCCTCATAGGTTGTTGTGAGGATGAATTAATTAATCCATAAAAAACATTTGGAACAGTGCCTGAGAAATATTTAGTGAGGGTCAGCTATTCTTATGGTATTATTAGACAAGTTACGGTGTAGGGCCAGTGTTTGCTTTGTACTTGCTGCTTATAGTCATTTTCTAAATAATCAGGCAATAGCTTGTGGACTCTGAAGTTGACTTGATATCTTTTCTCAGGTTTCTTCCTATCTTTTCAGGCAGCATTGTGGAGTACAAGGAGCCTTTTCATCTGTTAGATGGGGATAAAAATCTTTATCTCATAGAACTGTTGTAAAATACAATGAATGATTTATAGATTGCTATAGTTTGGATCTTGGATGCCACCAAAGGCCCATATGAAGTTAAAGGCTTAGTCCTCAGCCTGTGGTGCTATTGGGAGGTGGTTGAAGCTCTGAGACGTAGGGCCTAGTGGGATGTCTTCTGGTCATAGGGGGTGCTCCCTTGAAGGGGATAGCAGGATCCAGATTTCTTCTTTCTATCTTTCATATCCTGGCTATGGGGTGAATAGCTTTGCTCTACCACCCTTTCTGCCAAAATAAGCCTTTCCTCTTTAAAAGTTGATTATCTCAGGTATTCTGTTACAGTAATGGAATGCTCACTAACACAAGATGCTCAGTAATTTCTGTTCCTGTGTAACTTCTAGACCCAAAACATGGTATATATCCAAAAGCACCTGTATCACCTGGGAACTTTGTTAGGAAATCAATTTTGGCCCCACAACAGAGCTAAATCAGAAGCTGTGTTTTAACTGAATCCTTAGGTGATTTTATGTGTACATTAACATGTGAGAAGTGCTGCTCTAGAATTTCAAGGGCATCTAGTTAGACAACCTCTTCAGGTTACACATGCAAAAAGGGTGAGAATGACTTACTTGATTTGAAACATGAAGTTAAGCCAGGCACAGTGGTACATACCTTCAATCTCAGTACTTGGGAGGCTGAGACAAGAGAATTGCTTGTTACAGGCCAGCCTCAGCAACTTAGTGAGACTCTCAGCATTCTAGTGAGATACTGTTTTAAAATAAAAACATAAAAGGGATGGGGAATAGCTCAGAGGTAGAATGCCCCTAGTATTACACTAGATAAGTAAATAAATGAATAAATAAATAAATACTCTTGGGTTCAATACCCAGTAACACAAATAAATAAATACACATGAGGTTACTTTTGCCAAGATTCCTAAACCCTAAACCAGGGATCTTTCTACTCCACCAGAGTCTCAGACTATCTGTAACCTAGCTGCTCTGGGCAGCATAAGATGGAGAGAAAGCAGAGGTTTCCCCCTCTGTATCTTCAGGGAAAAATTAAGAAGTACATAGGGTAGCTGTTTTTATTTTAATCTCACAGATGATATCAGAAGGCCCTAAGTTGGACACATCTGTGTTTATTAATATCTAATAAACACTTGTACTTACTATGTCACAATTGTTCTAATCTTGTTATAAATAATTACCACTATTTTGTATATAAATTCATGTAATCCTCAACATAATCCTATGAGGAAGAGATTTTTATTGTCTCTATTTTACAAAGATGCTGAAATACAGAGTAGTTGCATAACTTGCCCAAGGTCACACAGCCAGTAAGGGACAGATCTGCGATTATAACTCAGGCAGTTCTCTCATTCTAGGCTCTAGCCCACAGAACCAGTATAGGAAGTCACATTCTGGTCTCATCTCTTACTGAGGAACAGATATGGAGTTAATTTATGTCCATTACAAAGTCACCTCAATGCCTATTCAGCCCTTTTCCACCAAAGACTTTTCAGCCCCTTTTGGAGACCCCAGTCTAAACTCTTGGTATACAGCTTCTGCCCAGATCAAGTGGCTCCCCTCCAAGTCATTATCAGAGCACATTGCTTGGTCCCTTCCCCTACATCATGACTCAAGTTTGCTTCTCCCTCTACCATAATACTCTTTGCTCCTCTGCCTCTTTTAAGCCCCCACCCCATCCATTGAAGAGCATTTAAGTTCCTAGCCATATACTCTTTATCATTTTACTCCTTCTTCTTTCCCTTCCTGCACTGCCCTTCCAGCCTGTAACCTATGGTTTGGCCTTTCATTTAATACTGTGTGCTGTTCTTTCAGTCCATTCTGTCCTATCTCCCCTACAAGTTCTTCAAGGTCGGAGACAACATTCCAGCGTTTCACCACTGCTGCCTGTGAGATCATAGACTCATAAACTACCCAAGAGTCACTGCTGGAGGGACCCTTAGAGACTGCAGTCCACCCTCCTCCTTGTCTAGAGGAGTCCTGGGACCCGCGGAAAGTAAGGAGTGTGCTGAAAGTCAGAGCCAAATCCAGAATCCAGTTTCCCTTGGTTTTTAGTAGTCTTTCCCAGGCTTCATGTCTCAGCTCCTCCCCCGGTAAAATCTCACCTACCCTCCTGAAGCCAGGAGTATTAAACAAATAAGGCAGAGTCAGAGTTGGAAAGTGGCTTTTCCTGTCTCTGAAAGTTTTTGCTTTCCAACACGAATTTTCCCTGTCAAACTCCAGCCCAGCTAACTCAGGCGCAGAACTTTGAAGAGCTGAGGGCATTCAGCTGCCTCCAACCACTTGACTCTCCCTCTGTTCCCACAGACCGGGCTGGACTCAACTCCCTGGCCCTCTGCCCTCTCACCCCCGCTTCAATCCCAGGGGCTTTGCAACTCCTACAGTCCCAGTGGCTTGGTCACTGTTTACCCCCCAGACTTACAGAGTCCCTCTCGGGACTCTCCGGCAGGGTTTCTTTGCATAGCCACGCCTAGACACAGTGAGTAGTCCAATAGCTCTCCCGCGAGCCTCACGGGGGCGGGGGAAATGGGCGTGACATGGAAGGAACAGAGGGTGGATTTGATCTGTTGTTGTTACACGTGGATGTGAAATGAGTGGAGCGGAGCTTTGATTGCGACGGATTTCGTCTACTGTGAGTGCAGCCTGCTGGCTGGGTCTGAGGGACTGGGGCTGGGCGGGAGCTTTGGTCTGTGCTGAGGTGCGTTTGCCTGGGAGTTCCGGGGTCCTGGTAAGAGACATCCACCCTGCATTACAGGGTAAGTGTGGGAACACCACCTGGCGCGACGAGGAGTTCAGGACCTGTGGCACTCAGCGGTAGAATTACAGGATCAGGTCAGGATTTCCCTGCTAGAGTGCTGCAAAGTCAGAATGGCTAGGGAAGCATTCGTGGCCATCTGTTGGTCCACCCATTTGTGTCCAGGGAGCACTGTCTGGGGTGCCAGGAACCTAGGCTGATATTCTTAGAGCCTTGACAAGCCGTTCTCGCCCGTGTAGGCTCTTAATGAATTCGGGTGGCCACTGGGAACATGCCCTGACTTGTCCAACTACCTTGAGCATCTGGGGTTGGGAGATAAGGAAGACAAGGAAGCTGGGAGTTAGCGGAGGGGAGAAAGGGGGTGGATCAGACAAGTGGAGCATCCCAAGGGAAGCTCAACTGCTGGCCCACCCACGTGGTCCCCGGGCAAGTCAGGGCTTGTGTGAAGAGCTGGCTGGCTCTATATGGGGGCTTTCAGTCCACCCCCTCACCACCCCGGCTGGATTTCACTTGATCCCTCACTCCTGGAAGCTGAGCCCAGGGCAGTGATATTTTGATCCTGCCTCACCCCAAACACTGGCCAAGGCCCAGGCAGCTGTGAGAACTGGGGGGACAAGAAGAGACCCGCCAAAGACTAGGCTGGGAAAACAGACTGAAGGGTCTGTTTTGGACAGGTGTTGGCAGCATTGGCCAATGTCATGCAGGGTGAGCATCTCTCTTAGATAACTCTCTGATCCTGCCTTCATGCCATCATCCCTTCAGTTCAACTTAACAGACTTACTGAGCACCTACACTGTGCCAAGTGCTAGATAGTGAGATGCTCAAGATATAAGCTGTGCTCACTGGAGCCTGATAGGCTCACCATGGATGTAAGAACACAAGCAAATATAAGACAAGATAGACCTTTAAGTGCAAATTGCTCTGAGGTTATCAAGGAAGGATCATATGGACTTGAGACAGAAGATCTGAAAAGGTTTTTTGATTTTTTTTTTTTTTTTGGTGTGTGTGGTACTGGGGATTGAACTCAGAGGTGTTCTACCTCTGAGCTACACCACCAGCCATATTTGTTTTTATTTGGAAATAGGGTTTCACTAAGTTGTGGAGGGCCATGCTAAGTTCCTGGGGCTGGCTGTGGACTTGTGATCCTCCTTTCTCAGCCTCTCAAGTACTGGGATACTGGGATTACAGGCCACCATGCATGGCTTTTTTTTTTTTTAAATAGTAACAACTTTTAGCACTCTAAAAACCAAATTGGGTTCTGATTCCATATCTACCATTTATTAACTTGTGTGACCTTGGACAAATCAAATTACTTCCCCTTCTCTGAGCTTCAGTTAACTCTAGGCTAAAGTGGAGATAATAATAGCACCTACCTCATCGGGTTGTTGTGAGGATTAAATGAGATAATCCATGTAAAATACTTGCACACGCTTAGCACAAGGGCTGGCCCAAAATAAGCACTCAATAAATGTTAACTATTATTATTTAAGACAGACCATGAAGTGCAGATAGGATTTCAACAGGTGGAGATGGGAGAAAAGCCAGTTTAATCAGAGAAAACAATGGGAACAACTGCTTCTAGACAAGGAAGCTCAGAGCCCATGAAAAGAATACCAGCTGAGCTGGATTTTAGAATACAATTCTGGAGAAAAGTGGAAGTTAAAGTTGACATGTTAGATTGGTGGTAAACCACAAAAGACTTTGGATGCTTGAGTTTTTATTTGATTTGGCAGACAGTGGATAGGCATTGAGAGGTTGTAAGCTTTAAAAAAAAAAGTCAGATCTGTACTTCAGGAAGAATAATCTGGTAGGTAACATGAATCAGGTGGGTTGGAATAGGAAAACACAAGAAGTAGACAAACTAGATTCAGAGAGGGGACAAGACCCTGGAAGTCAGGTGGTAGTGGTAGGAATAGACAGGAAGCAATGCATTTTTCAAGATATCACAAAGGTTTAATCTCCAGGAATTTGAAATTGATAAAGTGTATAGGCTTAAGAAAGGAGGGATGAGAAATTCAGAATATCTTTGGGTTGGTTTAGACCTTGAAATTTGCACATTCATATCCTTCTTCTGAGGATGATGCTGTAAAAGCACATCTACTTTCTTCTTTTGTAGTGTGTGTGTGTGTGTGTGTGTGTGTGTGTGTGTGTGTGTGGTACTGGGGATTGAACCCAAGGGCATTCTAACTCTGAGCTCTACCCCTAGCCCTTTTTATTATTTGTTTTGAAACAGGATTTCACTAGGTTGTGAAGGGCCTCACTAAGTTGTTGAGGCTGCCCACGAACATGCGATCCTCCTGTCTCAGCCTCCCAAGTTCTGGATTACAGGTGTGTGCCACCACATACACCTGGATGAAAGGACTCCTATCTTCTGAGTTGAGTTATACACAGCTATTATCAAGTCCTGAGTATGCTATTTACCTGCTGTTTGTTATCCTAAGCAGGTTATGAACCCAACATTCCTAATCAGAATCATTATTTCCATATGGCATTTAGAAATATGTGAGTTATACACAAAGACTGAGGTATACTGCATGTAGTGCTAACTAGTTTGATACAACAAATGATTGTTCCTCCCACCCACCTGTAATATTAGTAATAAGCCCAGTAAGAAATCCTGAACTTCTCTAAGCCTCCAATTTCCTAAAAAGAAAATCTTTTGAAATGATCCTAGCACAGTGTTGGACACATAGTAGGCTTTCATGAATCATAATTTTCTTTTACCCCAGTTGACTCTATCTTAAAACATCTGACCTAGTCTCTGCCTGAACACCTATAGAGGGAAGGTCTCTGAAAGATCCCATTCCCTTCAGGAAAAGCCTTGACTGTTAAAAGGTCTCCCTTTTGTTAAGCTGAATTTAGTTCACCTATGACTTACGCACAGATGTCCTAGTTATTCTCCCTTGGGCCACACAGAGCAGATCACTTTTTTTCTTCCATGATAGTCTGTCAGAAATCTAAAGTCCAGCTAGACGTGGTGGTGCATGCCTGTAATCCCAGTACCTGGAAGACTGAGACTGAAGGATCACAGGTTTGAGGCCAGCCTACGCAATTTAGTGAGATCCTTGGCAACTAGTGAGAATCTGTTTAAAAATAAAAAGGGCTAGGGGTGTAGCTTGGAGGTATAATGCCCTTAGATTCATTTCCCAATACCAAAAATATCTGAAGACCAGACACCAGATTCCCTACATCTCTCTCACACAGCTCAGTTAGTTCCATTTCTCATATGGCATGGTGTCAAGTGAAATACAAGTCTGAGGTTTTGAACCATATAATTGGGGTGGTAACACCTTCACAAGGCTAGGGAGCACTGAAAAAAGAACATGATAGCCAGGCATGGTGGCGCACACTTGTAATCCCAGCATTTGGGAGGCTGAGACTGGAGGGTCCAGATTCTCGGCCAGCCTCAGCTACCTAGTGAGGCTCTCTGCAACTTAGTGAGACCCTGTTTCACAATAAAGAATAAAAAATAGGGCTGGGGGTGTACCTCCGAGGTAGAATGCCCCTGGGTTTCATTCCCAGTACTGCAAAAGAAAGAAAGAATAAAGAATAAAAAATAGGGCTGGGGGTATAATAACTCGGAGGTAGAATGCCCCTGAGTTCAATCCCCAGTGCCGCAAAAAAAAAAAAAAAAAGAACATGATGAGTGAAGGTGACAAATGTCTGTATAATATTTTGTTTCTCTCAACTCCATAATCTCACAGACTCCTCACTCCAAATGGGGAAGGCCCTGAGAAAATGAACCTTGCCAGAGATCACTTAGGTAGTATATGTCCAAGTTCAAATTAGAAACCACATGTTTTACTTCAAGTTCAGTTTTTTTTCATTTTCCACAGATATTGGGATATAAGGTGATAGCTAGGCATTGGGTCAACACTGGCACTAAAGAAGCTGACAAGAGAGGGTATAGGTCCTCCAATTACCTTGTATCAGTTGTTTCTTTGAAAGTTCCATTAAAAGAAATTATTTAAGAGCTGGGCATGGTGGTGCACACCTGTAATCCCAGTACTTGGGAGGTTGAGACAAGAGGATTGCAGGTTGGAGGCCAGCACCTGTAACTTAACGAGACCCTCAGCAACTTAGACCCTGTTTCAAAGTGAAATACATAATGATGTGAGATTACAATGCACCAATAAAATCATTTAATAAATAAATTAATTAAAATGGGGCTGGGATGTAGCTTGGAGGTAGAATGCCCCTGGGCTTAGTCCCCAGTACTATAAATAATATGTAATACATACATACAATAAAAAGGGCTGGAGATGTAGCTCAGAGGTAAAATGCCCCTGGATTCAATGCCAAGTACCACAAAGAAAGAGAATCTATTTAAGGGAACAAAGTCCCTAGTCTCAGGAAAGGACCTAGGAACCTATAGTAGGCCACACAAATCTCTTTTAGATGTCTTTTTAAAAATTAATTTATTTTTATACTTTTATTGGTACACTGTAATTACACATCATAGTGCGATTCAAAGTAATACAAATGTACACACACACAGGTTTGGTGTGGATGTCTTCTTGACCTACTCCATAGGATGACTTCTGCAGAGAGTGAGGTGTCTTTTGGAGCCATTCCTGAGAACTAAATCTCTCAAGTTTGAAGCAGAAGCTGTTTTTCTCTGCTTGCTTTCTACAGGCTGATTCCATCCTTGTATTCTCCCCTGAGGAGCTTACCAGGAAGGGTACAGGTCACCTTCACTGTCATTCTATAAAATGGAAGAGCCATTATTATTCTGTGCTCTTGGAAGATATGAGGATGGCTATGCAGCCTGTTCCCCACCAGGCATGGTCTCCTGCAAGGAGATAACATGTTTTATTCACCTCTGGTTTTCTTTCTTGTTACTAAGTTAATAAGTCCTCATAGACTGCTAGTATAGAATGGATGGCACTTACCATGTGATTTTTGAGTGACCAGAAACCCATCCTAGAGTGCATACAGTTAGTATGTCCCTCATGTATCCCAAACAGATTTCATGCCATTGTCAAAAATAAAGGAATTGCCATGTATTGTACAATGGAATCAAAAAGTAAAATGTCATTACTTCCAGGAGGTTGTTAGTCACTATCATGGATAAGCCAAAAAGAGTGGGCAGTACTAATTCCTTTCCATGAGCCACCTCTCCCTGACCCAGTCCAACCTTTGGATTTGTTCCTGTGGAGGATAAAATGAGCCAGTATTGGGTTGTGGGAGTGAGGAAAAAAGAAGCTGGAACCTTGGTAACATAGTCACTGAGTAATCATTCCTGAAGCTGGGCCCACTTCTCTCTTTGTTTATGGGAAATAGATGAAACACTGGGCCCTAAATACAGTGACTTGGATTTTAGTCCCAGTTCTGTCACTGACCAACTATATGACTTTGGGAAAACACTACTTCAAGCCTCAGTTTCCCTATCTGGATTATAACAGAATGAGGTTAGGTTATTTCAAAGAATCCTTTTAGAATTCCATGACTATATGTTACCAATTACTTGATAGTTTGAAATGTTAACCAGTGGCCAAAGAGAAGAAAAAAATAAGCCATAGCAGAATGTACTATCTGGTGAGTACTGAGGTAAAGGAGTGCAAGTAAATTTGGATGGGATTCCTCTATTGGATGACCAGCACTTGGGACTAAGATGAATTTTAAACTCCCTTTTGACTCAAGATTGTCAGGCTGAAAATTATTTCACAGACTGTGCATTTACAGATGAGATCATAAGCATCTTTTTATCAGTTTCACCTTACCCACACAGCCCCACCAATGTCCTATATCTTTCTTCCTTTTTTTAGACTTATTTTTTTAAAGGACAAGAAATATTTTGGCAGGAGTATCTCGTCCTGTAGAGATAGGCCTCATTTCAGGGCTGATTCTCCCAGTCTTGTTGTAAGGATGTTGTCCTGGGTCATGCTTGCAAATACCCAATGGGTTGCTTCCCTCCTCCTTTAGGATATTTCATTCCCTGGTGTATGAGGAAGGGGTAGAATACTTGATAGAATTTGGATTGCTATAGGAAAAGGGGACAGTTCTTATTGATGTATTCTGAGAGATACAGCTATTCTAGATTGCTTGGTAAATTGGACAGGGTGGAGACAATGTGGGGCAAGACCAAAAACATTAATAGAAATCAGAAATTAGAACACTTGACTGAGTTGTATCCAGTTCTTAGCTGAGCAAAGAAATCATACCATGAATTAAATTCCCAGCCAGGACAACTCAGCCAAAAGCCTCCTGGGGAAGTCAGTGAATCTCTACTCCCAGTACTGTTGGTGGGATAACTAATTCTTGATGATACCATAATTTCATGGTGTATTGTGGTGGTCAGGACACAAATAAGTGACTCACTTTGGCTAGGGTGACAGTAGAACAAAGCTGAGGTTTTGGGTATTGGCTGAACGTAGGTCTGGCCAGCAGCTTGTCTCCAGTGCCCTTTGCTCTCCAGCTCTGGGTGGGATGACAACAATAATCATAGCAACTCCTCACATGTGGAGCACAATCCAGTTTCCAGAGCAGTCTCACACACATCATCTCATTTTTCCCTTGAACTTCATCCAGGGTAGTTTCGGTCTCTCTGCTCCCACTTGGGAAGATTGTTTTAACAGTATTTTTGTTGTTGTTTCTGAGTATAAAAATGTAATATATTTTTATGTTTTTATTTGATGCATTGTCAGCAGTCTTTAAGAGGATATTTCCCCTTATAATCAGCCCAAAATTTACTTGTTTAATTTCATTCCATTTCTTTTATTAATTATATCTCTATCGTTCTGGCTACGCCATTCTTTTTTGTCCTCTTTGTAACAAATCTTTTTCAGCAGTTGCCAGACCTAACCAAATGTTTATAGTTTTTTGCCTTTTCTCCCACTTAGTTTACTGTCTTCTAAACTGCATTTGTTTTTTGAGGTTTGTGCTTATTTTGCAGCAGTGTGTGTGTGTGCATGTATTTTGAAAGAGATGGAATTTGACTCATATGAGTTGAAGTGACCTCATTCAACTGGTTATTAATTCTACCTGTACAGTGACACTACTTTTAATTAAAATTTTCTTCTTTTCCACCCTAGCTTGGGCATTACCTCTTACTTTGTGCACTGGATTAAAAGACAAAGTAAACAGGTGAGACTTCTTTGATTTTGCACAGCTTCCTTCATTGTTCTTTGTTGATGTACCAATTCTGACGTTGCTGGACCAGATGTTGCTATCACTAACCATTAAAATCCTTCAGACACTTTGGAAATGGAGAGACAAGCCTGTTAGAAACTGTGGTAACCACCTGTGGCTTTGGAATTATTTCTATTCCAGGCACATATTTGAGCATACTTGAACATAAAAATACAATTTGCTTTTATCACACACACCCACAAAATAAAGTTAAAATAACACATCCCCAGCTCTGACCCTCCTTCCCATCCTTATCCTGACAGCTGACATATTGCTTACCCCTTGCTTTTTCAAACTCCCTGTGCAACCCTATCCAGGTCCTGTTCTCTTTTCCCTGGATTCCCCTTCTTGTTGCTGATGGCTGTTATTTCTCTTCTAACTTCAAATATGGACATTCCTCAATGTTTTCTTCTTGGCATTCTTTACATATTTACATGATTTACCTAGGCCAATGGTTCTCAACCCCCAGAGATTTTGGTTTAATTAGTCTTGGGCATAGGTATTTTTAGCCCTTCAGCTGATTCCAATATGAAGCTATGCCCAAGGACTGCTATTCTGGTCTTTTTAATCACTTGACTTGTCTCCAACTCCAACCTATGTTCTACACGTTTCAGTTGGCTGCTGAGCATGACCATTTAAATGTTCTTCTGTCCCTTCTAACTCTTCATCTTAAAATGATTAAAAAAGTGTATTGTTTTATTTTCGATCTAGCTACTCCCCTGTGACACTTTTCCTTTGGTACTGGGGACTGATCCCAGGGCCATTCTACCTCCAAGCTACACCCCGAGCTATTTTGTATTTTTGGTTTTGAAAAAGGGTCTCGGTAAGTTGCTGAGGCTGGTTTCAAACCTGTGATCCTCCTGTCTCAGCTTCCCAAGTCCTGTGATCACCAGCATGTGCTACCACACCTGGTCCCTCTCACACTATCTCTTGTCCTGGAATCTCCTGGCTTCCCACCTAAGAACTCTCAGAATCTTCCCTGTATGATATATTTCTCTTGGCCCATATTTTGTTATACCAATAACTTCCTCTCTATTTCTATTGCTGCTTCCCTTGTCCTGACCCTCTTTCCTAAGGCTCAGGTAGTAACTCTACCAAACCATTATTTAAAGCACATTCAGATTAATATTCAGAAAATGCTTTCTTTTTCTGGTACTGGGAAATGAACCCAAGAACATTCTACCTGCAAGCTACACACCTGTCCATTTTTTATTTTGAATAAGGTCTCACTAATTTGCGGAGGCTGGCCTTTAACCTGTGATCCTCTTGTCTCAGCCTCCCAAGTATTGGGATTACAGGTATCTGCCACCATGCCCAGCTCAGCAAATTCTTTTTATCCCACCTAAAATATTACTGAGGAGAAAATTTCAGTGAAGGCTTAATGAACCTCCATTCCCTATTTTAGTTCAGTACTGCCTTGGAAAGCATGCCACACTCATAGACCCCAAATTAACTTTAAGTTCTGGCTTTGTTTTGTACTAAGTAAATTTAAAGTACAACTTTTACTCTGAGCCTCAGTTGTTTTCTTTTTTAATATCTGTTAATTGGTTATAATAATCCTTAGCGTCTTCCTAGGGTTATTTTGAAGGCCTGTTGAGCTAATTGATGTGAAACACCTTACAAACTGTGAAGTTTTCCACTCAGAAACATAGCAAGATCGTGCTACAAGATATAAAAATAAAAAGGGCTGGAGGTGTAGCTCAGAGGTAGAATGTCCCTGAGTTCAGTCCCCAGTTCCACTAAGAAAAGAAGTAAATAAGCAAAATATTTAATATGTCTGAAGGATATTTGATATGTCAGAAGGTCATATCATCTCTGTGGAGAATAATAAAACAGGAAAGGGGGATAGGAGTATGGCAAGAAGTTGCAATTTTAAAAGAGTGACCAGAGAAGCCTTACTAAAAATGTAGAAGAACAAAGATCTGAAGAGGATAAGGGAGCGGGTCATGTGAATATATGGGGAAGAATATTCCTGACTTGAGAAGGTATAAAAGCCCTAACGTGAGAATATTCCTGGCTAAATGAAGAATAGTAAGGTGGCTAGCATGTCTGTTATGAAGACAGTAAGGAGAACTCGAGTAGTAGAATACAGGACCAAAGAGATAATGGGGGGAGTTGAGGTAGGCAGATCATCCAAGGCCTCATAATTCATTGGAAGGACTTTAGTTTTTTGTTTTGAGTGGAAGGGGGATTTACCAATTTTAGACTAGAAATGACATGATTTAATTTTTTTTTAAATTTTGTACTGAGGATTGAAATTGGGGGCATTCTACTTCCAAGCTACACTTCTAAAACTTTTTTTTTCTTTTTTGGAAACAGGCTCTTGCTAAATTGCTGAGGCTAGCCTTGTACCTGTCACCTCTTGTCTCAGCCTCCTATGTACTGGGATTACAGGCATGCACCGCTACTCCAGACTTTAACATGTTTTAAAATAACACCCAACCTGCATCTCCTTTATTTACCTTTATCTCTCATTCTCTCTAGACATAAAAAATGGATAAGACTCAGGTTAATCCTTCACTATATTCCTTCTGAATGTAGGGGAACAGAGAAACCTTTTTCTGACTGCATCTTATATTCAGGCAAAACAGACAAGATCAGAGCCAAAGGGGTCCTTAGAACAGTGATATTTTTAACTTTGGCTGCACATGAGAATCACCTAGTGAGCGGTACAAATCCCATATATCGCTGACTATATCAGAATCTCAGTGAGACCTAAGTATCAGTACATTTTGGAGCTCCCAAAGTACAGCCAAGAGTGAGAACCACCAGTCTAAAAGATTGGTCAAAGAGCTCCTTTATGGTACAAACAAGGATCTGGTGTTGGGCAGGTATGTGCTCCTGATAGCCGGGTGGGGCCCAAGATCATTCACCATACAAAATCCACAAATAGTGGGGCAGGAGGAAGATAAGATGTTTGATAGTTTGGAAGTAGATTATGGGCAAGGGAAAGTTAGGATAGGAGTGGCCCTGGACTAGGCCAGGAAAGCAAAAGCTGAGAGCCAGCACCAAATGGTAAAGCAACATCTGGTTGTAGGTTAAACATCTGGAAATCCTGAGGGAACCGTACCCATTAGAAGTTTGATTTCCAAGGAAAGAAGTATTCTCAAGTCCCAGCTGAGCAACTGCCTTGATTTTGCCAATTCTGTGTATGTGGGTGGGTGAGTGGGCTCACGAGAGAGGAATGGGCAAGGCATGGACCAGCTGCTGTCTTCCTCACCCTTTTTAATCCCAGACCTCCTGCACTGTCCAGGCAAAGCAAATATCCTGAAGTCCTGAGTTCTTAATTTAGACATGTCGTCCTGTCCTGCCTACCCATCCTAGATAGAGAGAGCATGTTTCATCCCACAGGCATGTGTGCAAGTTGAGAAGAGCAGCAGCCGCAGGCTGGGGCCAGAGGCAGCTGCACCCCCAGCAGCCTGAGAACTTCGCATCCAGCAGAAACTTGGCCAACGACAATTATTCAGGGCACAATGAGCTAATGGGGGGATTATCATTAATGTCAACCTCATTGCTTCTCCTCTTCCCTGTCTGCCTGCATTCTTACTCTTCTAGGTTATGTTTTGAGAATGAAGACAGGAGAATGGGTGGGGAGAGCATCTACATGACAGAGACAGGCCAAATAAAGAGACACTAGTCATGTTGCTACTTGTCAACCCTTCTGGTTAAAGTGTATAGTTTAAAATATATATTGGTTAAATTCAATACATGTTTATATAGAGAAATTATATATATTTACTTGTAAATATATATAAATATTATATATATATAATCATATACCAGTTAAGTTTGGGTGATATAAATTAGAATTGGAGGCACATGTAAGAATAGCCATACTAGATTTAATTTTTGTATTTTCTGTCTAACTGAGGCAATGTCTATTGGGATCATATGGGTTAGTTCACAGTATTAAAGGAAAAAGTTGAAGGAACCATATTTCTTTAAAAAGTGAGATACAAACTGTGTGTGGTGGCACGCACCTGTAATCCCAGTACTTGGGAGGCTGATACAGGATAATTGCAAGTTCGAGGCCAGCCTCAGAAACTTATCAAGATGCTGTTTCAAAATAAAAAATAACAGGACCCCTGAGTTCAATCGCTAGTACAATAAGAACTTGAGATATAATTCACATGTCATAAAATTCACATTTTTAAAGTATATAATTTACTGGTCTTTAGTATATTTACAAAGTCTTACAACCATTTTCACTGTCTAATTCTAGACCATTTTGGCTATCCCCAAAAGAAACTCATACCTACTAAGCAGTCATTCCTCTTCCAACCAGGCCCTGGCAAAGACTAAATCTACATCTTGTCTGTATGGATTACCTATTCTAGAATTTCATGTAAATGAAATTATATAATATTTTACCTTCTAGTGTGGCTTCTTTCACTTAGCATAATGTTTTCAAGACCAGTCCACATTTTAGCATGTATTAAGTACTTCATTGCTTTTTTTGGCTGAATAATATTTCCTTGTATGGATATACAAATTTTATTTTTTCTATTAGTTAACGTATGTTTGTTTTTCTTCTGCCTTTCAGTTATCATGAATAATATTGCTAGGAACATTTATGCACATGTTTTTATATAAACACATTTTTAATTCTTTGCGGTATATATGTAGAAATGAAATAAATGGGTCATGTAGAACTTTGTTTAATATTTTAGAAATTGCAAAACCATTTTCTAAAGCAGAAGTGTTATTTTACAATCCCACCAGCAGTATATGTGGCTACCAAATTTGCTACATCCTTCATAGCACGTGTTTCCCCATTTTTCATTATAGCCTCTCTAATGGGTGTAAAGTAATATTTCATTGTAGTTTCGATTTGCATTCCCTTTACTGCTAATGATATTAAGTGTATTTTCATGCGGTTATTGGCTATTTATATACCTTCTTGGAGAATGTCTTTTCAAATACTTTAGCCATTTTAAATTATGTTGTCTTTTTACTTTTGAGTTGTAAGAATTGTCCATATATTCTAGGTTCAATTATAGGTATATGATTGGCAATTTTTTGTCATCCATTATGTGGATTCTCTTTTCATTTCTTTTTAAAATTTTTACATTGTATTTTACTTTATTTTTATTAATATGTATTAATTATGCATATTAATGATATTCAATGTGATATTTTGACACATGTATCCAGGGCAAACCAATCAAATATGGCCACCCATTGTCTACCTTCCCCCAGTTCTTTCCAGTCTCTTTAATAATGTCCTTTGAAGCACAAAAAAAATATTGAATTTTAAAGTCCCGAATTTGCCAGGCATGGTGGCGCACGCTTGTAATCCCAGCATTTGGGAGGCTGAGACTGGAGGATCCGGGTTTTCGGCCAGCTTCAACTACCTAGTGAGGTGCTCCGCAACTTAGTGAGACCCTGTTTCAAAATAAAGAATAAAAAATAGGGCTGGGGGTGTAGCTCAGAGATAGAATGTCCCTGAGTTCAATCCCCAGTACCGAAAAAAAAAATAAAGTCCCAAATTTAAGTATAATTTTTTGTGTGTGTGTTTATTCCGTATTGTATCTAAGAAATTATTGCCTATTCCAAGGTCACAAATATTTACTCTTTTCTTTTTAGTACTGAGGATTGAACCCAGGGGTGTTCTACCACTGAGCTATATCCCCATCCTTTTTATTTTTTATTTTGAAACAGAGTCTCACTAATTTACAGTGCCCTCGCCTTGAACCTGTGATCCTCCTTCCTAGCCTCCTAAGTACTGGGATTACAGGCATGTGCTGCTATACTGTACCCTGCTACCTTTATTTTTTTATAAGAAAAATAAAATAAAATTACAGAATTTTTATGTTTCTTATGAGAAAACTCTTATGAGCCAGAAACAAGAATCTATCTTGTATGACTTCAATTTATATGAAGTTTAAGGAAAGTAAAACTAATTGTAGTGACAGAAACCAGAATAGTAATTACCTGGGAGAAGGGGTAGTATTAATTGGGAAAGGGACATGAGGGAGCCTGCTGGTGTAATTTAAAGGTCTGTTTCTTTATCTGGGTAGTGTTTACACAATTGTGTGCATATGTAAAAATTCATCAGTTTGCTTAATATTTATGCTCATTGCTGTGTATATATTGTACTACAGTGAAAAAAATAGCCCCAGGATGTTTCTAGAGCCTTTCTACATTATTCTATCTGATGTCCAAACTATGCTTAAGAATGACACAGGCAAGCTGGGAATGGTGGCGCACACACACCTGTAATCCTAGTACTTTTGTTTGTTTTACAATACTGAGGGTTGAATATTGTTTTTTTTTCCTATGGTAAGTTGCTGAGGGTCTCACTAAGTTCTTGAAACTGACCTTGAACCTGCAATCCTTGAACCTGTGATCCTCCTGCCTCAACCCCCCAAGAACTGGAATTACATGTGTGTGCCACCATGCTTGGGTTAATACTAGTACTTGGGAGACTGAGACAGGAGAATTGCGGGTTCAGGATATGTTTGCAACTTAGCAAGACCCTATTTCAAAAAATAAATATAAATATAAATATATATTTACAAGAATGATAAAAGACAGGTATAAATATATCCATTTTATGAGTGAAGAGACTGAGTGAGCCACCTGAATGCCAATAGAGAGTTTGTGTTGGCAGAGTTGGAAATCCTGTCACATATTTTGTCCATTGCAGCCCTCTGGGCTTTGTTCATTGTCTATCTATTTCCTTTGTCTGGGCATTCTGTCCTGAGTTGCTAGGCAAGTTGAAGGCATTATTTCAGGGTGTAACCTGCAAGCTGAATGGCTGGAGGGCTTTTATAGAAGCAGAACCCTAGAATGTATCATGCTACAGGGGAGATGACAAGGGGCACCTGACACTTCCCTTTCCTCCTTGCCCCCTACTAATGTAATGATATAAAGAGAGCATAATACCATGTGAGAGAGTTGAGATGAAAAAAAATTTGAAGGAATACAGCCCTAGGTTGTGGATGTGAGAGGGATTATTCTGTGGAAAAACGATCTTCTGTTCAATAAAGTCCCTAATGTCATCCTCACTTATTTGCAAATCTGATTTTATTTCTTTTCCCACTTCCATTTCAAAGGCAATTGTCTCAGAAAGGTTTCCAAACCTTTGTCAGCTGAGTTCATTCTGTATAGGAATATCTTGATGAAAAATAAAAAATCCAAGTAACACTGAGAACAATGTTCATTTTAGCCAAGGTGACTTAGGTACAAAAGGTATTGGTGGGGAATCCTGTCCTTAAGCCTTAGATTACTAGTGGCATCAGTTTGTGAGGAGGGAGGTACTATAGTGGCACCCATGTCTTAGGTGTGGCCTTCATGCTCCAGCTGGGAAAAAAAAAGAAACTTGTATGCATTTTCCTTTTCTTCCTCACAAATCTAAAGAGTGATGATTGCACACTGCTCTTAGCATTATCTCCACTTTTCTGAAGGAGGGGCCTGCTAAATGAGGAAGAAATGGGATAAGAACCTACTAATTACCATGTATCTCATATGCACTAAGCCCTGTACTAGGTCTTTTAGTATGCATTATTACATTTATTTCTCTAAGTTACTCTGCAAGGTGGTTATTATTAAGATGTCCATTTTTATAGACAGACTGATGCTGTGAATGATGAAACCATTTTGTAAGGATACATAAACAATAAGTTGCAGAGTTGGTGGCACATGCCTTTAGTCCCCAGTACTTGAGAGGCTGAGACAGAAGGACCACAGGTTCAAGGTCAGCCTCAGTAGAGTTGGGATTTGAACTCAAGTCTCTATATCCCTAATGAAAGACCTTTGCTTTTTCTTTGACATAGGATTATTATCCATTATATGGAAGGTCATTAATTGAGATAGAAATAATGTATGCCATTAGACACATTCATAGTTTACCATAGTCCAGGAAACAAAGCATGTTGTCAAGCTAACCAATAGCAAGCATTGTTGGGGTACCCACTCGGAACCAGGTGCAGAGCTAGGCACTGGGCATGCTGTGGTGGTCTCAGTCTGTCTATATTGCTGACTTGGCTAGCAGTTTGAAGGCTTTAGCCACATCCTCTGTGAGATTTTTGAAGATTAGCTGAAGTTATGAAAGCAGATGATTTTCTCAAAATTTGTTTATTTTTTTTTCTTACTTTCCCTTAAAGTAAAAAGGCATGCATGGCAGTGCATACCTATAATCTCAGTATTTGAGAGGCTGAGACAGGAGGAACACAGGTTTGAGACCAGCCTCAGCAACGTAGTGAGGGCCTCAGTAAACTAGGTAGAAACTTTAAGAAAAAAAAAAGGCTGGAGGTATAGCTCAGAGGTAGAATACCCCTGGGTTCAATCCCAGGTATCATAATAAATAAAATAAAGTCACATCTGCTGCAAAACAGGGAAATACTTGATGTAAGATTTCATATGTCCAGGGATAATGACATTTAACCCTTATTAAGCAGTTTTACCCATATGCCCTTCAGAATAGTCCAAAGTTCATATGATTGTATTCTGTTTAGTAAAGGTAATTTGTTAAACTTCTTATGAAAGATAATTTAATTCATATGCTTTGGATAAGTGATTTTATCAAAAAAGAGGGAAAAAGAAGACCTCTATTCCTTCCCTAGTTCCTAATATGGTGGTTTGGTAGTAAGCCTACTTCACCTAGATCAATGTCTGAAGACCAGGGTTAGAGGAATATGTGGAGGTTCATGGTATATGATGTTTATTAGGTGGGTGAGACTCCGAAAACCAAACCAAACGGAATATTTCAGACACTTCAAGGGGAGTAGCAGCTTCCATGAAGATTTCAGATGTCTTTGTCAAGAGCTGATCTTTTGGAGGCTGATCTTTGGCTCCTGCCATTGTTTTTCTCCTATAGAGGAGAGTTTTCTAAATCAGTATGTTAGCTTTGTTCCCATGGTGCCAACTTCCCTTGTTATGAGAACTATGAGACCACTGATGGTTTTTGTGCTCAAGGAGAAGGATGGGCCACAAGGCAAGAGGAGCATGTGTACTGAGGCTAACACCATGGGCTAGTAATCAGAACAATATAGGAGAGGGTATATTTATCTAGTGCAAAATGGGTTTTATGGACCACTTTCCTCTGAGGGAAAGAGTGGGAAAGAAGAGCACAGTTGATGGTGAAAAAAGGTACACTTAGGCAAGAATTTCAGCCAAGTTGACTTACCTCATCTCCATGGGGGACTTTTGAAAGGAGGAGGGGAGGCCTCACAAGGTACACATGCACACTGTCCTCTCTTCTGATGAAGTAGTACACAGTTAGGATTTTAGGTATTTTAGAAACCGCTTGAAGTTTACTATGGTATGAGATGAGTGAGTGGGAGTTTCACCATATCTTTCACTTTGAAAAGGACAAGCCCCATTTATTAATTACTTAGGCCACACTTATTAAAATCCTTCCTTGTTGAAGATGACCTATTTGCATCTTCAAGTTTGCCTTATTTTATATAGCTCCTTGAAGACTTCAGGATGGTTTGATAGACCTGATCTCATTTTATCCTCTCAAGAACATCTAACATTGGTTAGGAACATCCTATTCCTTTTGTTAGGTGAAGTAACTGAGGCCAGATAAGATAAAATGATTCATCCAGGATCATAGCTTGAAAGGGAATGTGCCAGGTAGGGTGATCAGCCAGTCTTCCTCTCACAGTTTAGAATAGAAAGTCCTATGTCCTGAGCAAGCAGGATGATTGGTTATACTTATCCCATAGATAGGATTAGAATCCATACATCCTCTCAGTCCAATGCAGTGCTACTGCCCTATGCCATCTATCTTCCAAAAATTGTTATCTAAGTAACGCTTCCCCTTTTCTACACCATAATGCACCAGGATATTTCCACATGCTGTGCCATCCTCCTCTCCCATTCTGCCATGACAGAAACAATGGGCAGCTAGTCTTCCTCAAAGTACTAAGGACACTACTGGCAAAGGAGAACCATGTTTCAGCTTTTCCATCCACAAAATAAAGATGATAATCCTTATATTGATTTTAACTCATGAGGATATTATGCTGATCAAACAATAATAGATATGAAAATGCTTTCCAAACTGTCAAGAGCTGGTCACACATTAGGGATTGTGGTTTTTCTGTATCCCAGGACAGAAGCCAAGTACTTGTCTTATTCCTTTTCACAGTTCAGCTTCTGGTGTCACCACTAACTATGAAAAATTAGGCAAGTTCTTTGGACTCAGTTTCCTCATCTACAAAATACAGCTAATAATGATCTTGGATATGGTTGTTTTGATAATTAAATGAGTCATTATATGTAAATCATTTAGAACAGTCATAACTATATAAGCACACAGTCAGGGTTATATAAGCTTTAACTGTTTTGGATTGGATTTCTCAGCTTCTCTCACTAGGAATTTGAGATTAGACTAAGTACCCAGAAGTCTAGTGTCATGGAAGACACTTCTTACCTCACAATCTCCTTCCATTAGTTCCCTAGTCCTTGTGTTCTCTTCCTATAGCCTTCTCACCATGGATTGCCAAGAAAATGAGTACTTGGACCGATGGGGACGCTGTGTCACCTGCCCACAGTGTGGTCCTGGACAGGAGCTCTCCAAGGTAAGTCCCTAAATCATTATACTTATTTTTCTCTTCTTAGGAACAAGTCTAACAATTGAGAGGGGACAAGACTAGGAGAGTCAGCCCCAGCTATTGTTGATCCACGTCAGTAGGTAAAACATGGGATCCAGAGAGTATGCAAAAGTAGCCACTGTTCTAGTAAGAAGTCAGCCTAGTGGGATCAGGGTCAGGATTCCTGAGCAAATGGGGTATCTCAAGATGAAATGTGCAATGCAGAGGCTCGGGAGCACAGTTTGGCTTTAGAGAAATCTCAACAAATCACAACTAACCCACTTGGCCTTGAGGAGCTAGGTATCAGGTCTTGGGAATGGGGAAGGGAGAAGAACCAAGAAGGCTGAAGAATGCCTCTGTCCTAGATGGTCTGGGCTACTAAGAAAGCTATTCAAAGGGGAATTCAAAGGGAATCAGGGAGAGTCTGTAAGGGTCAGGAAAAATGACCAGCAAGCCAGAGTCAAGAGCAAGACTAGAACTGCTTAACAGTTCCTGTCTCAGCTTCCCTGTTGGTCTTTGAACTGGAGGTGGTATTAAATTTGGGCTTCAGCTGGTGCTACAGAGTCTGGAAGGAAGCAGCCAGTGGACAGTTTCTGTGTACTCACACTTCATTTTATGCAATCATTCATCCATTCAGCAATTACTTTCTGAACACTGACAAAGTGGCAAAATATGGCTGTAGGCACCTCTATATGACAAAACAAGCAAAAGTCTCAGCCCTCATGAACCTTACCTTTCAATTAGTAAAATGAATAGAAATGAAGTGCATACATAGATAAATGAGGAAACTAGACTTGAAGACATGACAAAAATTAAACCAGAGTGATGCAATACAGATTGACTGGGTAGTTACTTCCAACAGGAGGCAGGGAAGGCCTCCCTAAGGAGATGCCTTCTTTGGAAGATGATAAAATGAAGTTCAAAGTTAAGAATGAACTAGGTATGTTCAAGGATGAGGAAGAAGGTTCATGAAACTGATGTGTGGTGAGCCAGAGGGAAAGTGGTTTACAAAAAGAGGGAGAGGGAGGTTTGGGCCTGACCATGTGGGCCCTTGAAACCTATGATGAGAAATTTTTATTTTTAAGTGCACTAGGAACACTTCAGATGGCTTTGAGTAGGAGAGTGGCATGGTCCAATTACTAGAAGAAAATAAAACAATTTTATACCTCTATACTTCAAGAAATGAAGATAATACGGTCCAAGGATATCAAAGGATATGAGCATTAATTCTAAATTTAACTCTTTACACATAACATTATGTCCCACAGTGGGATACCCACATGTTTGATAAGAGATTCCAGGACCGAGGAAAATACCTAAGAGTTTAGGTTACACAGGATATTAGAATAGATCCCATGGAATAAGTTGCTTGGCTTGACAAAAAAAATGTTTCAGATACCTTCAATCTTTACTACAAAAAGCTTTGCAAATGTTCCTATCATGTACGTGGTCTTTACATTGAAAGCTATCCATATTTATAGGACTAAACTTCTTTAACGGGGGAAAAAATAGGTTTGTCTATCTGTCAAACTGCTGTTACCAAGCTCTTAAAAAGAAGCCAATGATGGAATGTACATTTGACTCAGCACCTCTCTGCCATTTACTTCAGCAACACTGGAAGGCTCAGAGAAAATGGATGGATTGCAATAATGTGTACCTGCAAAAGCTTTATATATAGTAGCTTGTACTTGTCTGGTAGTCTGTACTTTGTAAAGAGCTCTCATGTGCATTATCTCATTTGGTTTTGCAGCAGTCCCACCAGAAAGATATTATGAACCCCATTTTATAGATGAGACAACTAAGACTGAACGAGTATGGTGTGACTTGCTCAAAGTCACAATAGTACAGCAAAAATATAAGAACTTTGGAGACAGATACACCTGAGTTTGAGTCCCGTGTTTGGTATGGGCAAATTATTTTGCCTATGAATCAAGTAGGGTGTACTAAGTTGTAAGTAACATTTTTTCAAAAGAAACATACAAATGGCCAGTAGATATATGAAAAAAAAAGTTCCACATCACTAATCATCAGGAAATGCTAATCAAAATCTCAATGAGATAATCACCTCACCCCAGTAGGAAAGGCTATTATCAAAAAGATTCAAGATAGCAAGTGCTGGCAAGGATGTGGGGAAAAGAAAACTATTATACACTATTAGTGGGAATGTACATTAGTACATCATTATATAAAACAGTATGGAAGTTCCTCAAAAAAGTAAGAATAGAACTATTTGATCCAGCATTCTCACTACTGGATATATAGCCAAAGGAAATGAAATTAGTATGTTGAAGAGAAGTCTGCATTTCCATGATTACTGCAACACTGTTCACAATAGCTAATGGAAACGACCTAAGTATCCATTAACTGGATGAATAGATAAAGAAAAAATATGTATACATAGCGGGATACTATTAGGCCATTGAAAAAAAAATTAAATTAGCCTGGTGTGGTGGTGCACGCCTTTAATCCCAGTACTTGGGAGGCTGAGACAGGAAGATCATAGGTTCCAGGACAGTCTCTGCAAGTAATAATACTCTCAGCAACCTAGTGAGATCCTGTTTCAAAATAAAAATAAAAATAGGGATGGGGGTGTAGCTTGGAGATAGAATATCCTTGGATTTAGTCCCCAGTACAACACACACAAAGAATTAAATCCTGTCATTTGTGTCTATGGATGAACCTGGAGGTAATTATGTTATTATGAATCCGGCACAGAAAGATAACTACCACATGATCTCACTCATATGTGTAAATGAAAAAAAAATGATTTTATAATAGCAGATAGTAGAATGATGGTTACCAGGGTAGGGGTGGGGAAGAGGGAAGGTTGTACTAAGTTACAGTGAGATAGAAGCAAAAAAAGTTCTGGTGTTTTGTTTTGCAGTAGGATGACTACAGATAATAATGTAATGTGCATTTCAAAAAGCTAGAAGAAGCCAGGCGTGGTGGCGCACACTTGTAATCTCAGCATTTGGGAGGCTGGGACCGGAGGATCCGGGTTCGTGGCCAGCCTCAGCTACCTAGTGAGGCCCTCCGCAACTTAGTGAGACCCAGTTTCAAAATAAACAATAAAAAATAGGGCTGGGGGTATAGCTCGGAGGTAGAATGCCCCTGAGTTCAATCCCCAGTACCGAAAAAAAAAAAAGCTAGAAGAAAGGATTTTCAATGTTTTTATATAAAGAAATAAATGTTTGAGGAGAGGGATATGTTGTTTAATGTAACTTAAATGTTAAATAGTGTATCAAACCACTATACTTTACCCCATTAATATGTGTAATTTTATGTACCAGTTTAAATAAATTTAGTTACAAAAAATAGAAAAAAACTTTATCAATAAATTGTCTATGTTCGGAGTGAAAAAAGAAGCGACAAAACTTAACAGGGATTTGAACTAGAAGCACATTTCTCTATGTATTGAATTGTGGACACAGCGTTTTGGTTCATTGGGCAGATCAACAGCATCATCAAGGATGTAGGCATTTTTCATCTATCTTGGATACCTTACTGATTTGTCTTCATGCTTGTGGTTTCATGGTTGCCATGACACAAAATATCATCTCATGACACCATAATCAAAGTCAGGAAACGGGGAGAGGGTTAAAACAGTTTTCCCTTATTAGGGAAGAAGTATTTTCCTAGAAGTCTACCAGCAGACTTCCCCCTTTATCTTATTGTCCAGAACTGGGTGATGTAGGTATTTCTAGCTGGAAGGGAGACAGAAATGAATTAGCTGGCAAACAAGAATGGGATTGCAATCATGGACTAAAACACAAATTCATTCTTGAGGCTGGTCATCCTGCCACCTGGGATGAAATTAGTGTTCTGTTAGTAAGGAAGAAGAGGGCCAATCATGTTTGGATAAGTAGCTGACAGCATCTGAGATAAACTTTTGTTTCCAGTTACCTTTATTTATTTTTAAGTTTCAATCACGAATTATAAATATCACTGTAAATAAATCATTTCAGAAAATTAACACTGCTTCCTCAGGACATTTCTCTGGAAGTATAATTGCTAAGCTAAATACAATTTTAAGATTCTTGAAATATATTAGCAGATAACACTTCTGAATTTTTTTTTACTAATTTCCATTACAATTGCATTTGTTTTCAACAGTGCATAGAATTCCCATGTCCCAGAAGCCTAACCACAAATGAATAATGCATGTTTCCATTGTCTATTAATTTCATGCCTTCCTCTGTAATATTAAATTACTAATTTATGAGGACTTTATGAGAATTTTGTTTTTACTTTTTTCATATTTGATAGGGAAATATAACAACCTTTTTCTGTTTATTTGTCCATTTGCATTTTCAATTTTGTGAACTCTTTCTGATTGCTTCTTTTTCTATTCTGAATATTCATTGTTTATTGTTCATTCTCTACGCATGTAAGGCACTTGAGTAGACAGACATTGCAGAATGCAAAATATTTTTAAATCCTTTATATAAATATGAATATATTTAAGATTAAAAATGATTTTGAATTTTTTCATCTTATCATTACCTGTGGACTTTTCCATATAGTTTTCTATTCATAATATGATATATATTAATCAATTCCTAAAATTAAAATAGTATACATTTACAGGAGAAATCATTCTTGATTATAGTTTTGAGTCAAATATTTTTATGTTATAAAAGTTAGTATTTTTTAGAATAAATAACTATTCTTATAACACTGTTAGCATCCAAACTAGCACTAGAGAAAATACTAAAAAAATAAATTATAAAGAAGAAATAAAAAATGAACACCAGAACCAGAGAAAGAATGATTTCCATCAAATGAACAACTAAGCAAAGAAGAATAAACATTACCTCAAACAGAAAATGTATGGTAAAATTAAGAAAATCAATGTTTTCTGGTTATAAAACTAATTAGAATCAAAAGAATCCAGGGGCCGAGTGTGGTGGCACACACTTGTAATCCCAGTACTTGGGAGGCTGAGACCAGAGGATCCGTGTTCGCGGCCAGCCTCAGCTACTTAGTGAGGCTCTCTGCAACTTAGTGAGACCCTGTTTCAAAATAAAGCATAAAAAAATAGGCTGGGGGTGTAGCTTGAAGATAGAATGCCCCTGGGTTCAGTCTCCAGTACTGAAAAAAAAAGAATTCAGGAACCTTGATCATTTGTTTTTGTTTTTGTTTTTTTGTTTTTCAGTACTGGGGATTGAACTCAGGGGCATTCTACCTCCAAGCTACACCCCCAGCCCTTTTTTTATTCTTTATTTTTTAAACAGGGTCTCACTAAGTTGCAGAGTGCCTAACTAGGTAGCTGAGGCTGGCCGCAAACCCTGATCCTTTGGTCTCAGCCTCCCAAATGCTGGATTATAAGCATGTGCCACCACGCCCAGCTTAACTTTATCATTTGTAAAAACTTCCTTTGGCTCCTAATTAAGACAGAGTATTCTTGATAAAATTTTTATGATAACTTTCTTCTTTTTGATTTATTAAGAAAATATGCATCCATCTATTCAATAGTTATTGAGAACAATTTGATAGCCTTTGTTTTATCCGCTATGCCAATCATTGCCTTTTAATTGGAATACTTAGATGATTTATATTTAAGGTATTTTTTATATTTTAAAGTTTAAATTTGCTATTTTATCATTTGTTTTCTGTTCTATGTTCCTCTCTTTATCTTTTCTTGCCTTCTTGCATTTAGAGTGGTCTTTAGTCTATTTCTTTGTATCATTTTCACTTATTCATTCATTCTTTTTTTTTGCGTGTAGTACTAGAGATTGAACCCAAAAGGGTTCTACCACTGAACTATATCCCTAGCCCTTTTTATTTATTTATTTTTAATTTTGAAACAGGGTCTCATTAATTTACCGTGTATTGGCCTGGAACTTGTAATCCTTTAGTGTCAGCCTCCCAAGTACTGGGATTATAGGCATGTGCTACCGTACTTGGCTTGGCTTATTGCATTATTTTCTCAGAGGTTATCCTGGGTATCACAATATACACATTTGAATTTTCAGGGTTTACTGATATCTACATTTTACCATTTTGAGTGAAGAATGAAAACATCACTTTCATTTTGGTCTCTTTACTTTCTCAACTTTTAAATTTCATTGTCATAAGTATAGGGAATTTTATGTTTCTTATATTTTGTTTTAAATCATCAAACTTGGTTTATAAAATTCATAAAGATGATTAATTTGATGTATCCATGGTTTTATACTTCCTGGGTTTTTCTCTCCTGATGTTCCAAGATTCTTTCTTATTTCCTTGAAGAAGTCTCTTTGGCTATTCATTGAGAGTAGGTCTACTAGCATTATATATATATATATTTTAGTTTTCCTTTGTCTGAGAATATCTCTGTTTCCCCGTTACTGATGAAGCACTGAAGCATAGTTTTAGTGTATATGGAGTTTCCAGTTGACTCGTCTTTGTTTTCACCACTTAAAACATACAGTGCTTCCTTTAGGCTTCCATGGCTTCAGATAGAAATTCACCGTCATTTGAACTGGTGTTCCTCTGTAGGTAATGCCATTTCCTTCTGGCTATTTTCAGGATTTTTTCTTTGTCTCATTAAGTTGCCATGTATTGGCCTCGAACTTGCAATCCTCCAGTTTTTAGAAGTTTCATTATGATGGGTATTCGTATGAAGTTCTTTAAACTTATTCTATTTTTGATTGGCTCATCCTCTTGAGTATGTCAGTGTTGCCAAATTTATGAAGTTTTCAGCCTTCATTTCTTTGAAAAATTTTCACACATTTTCTTTACATATGACTCAGATGATATAATTGTTTAATCTTTTGTTATGATCCTACAGTACCCCGAGGCTTTGCTTATTTTGTTTTTAGTTTATTTTATCCTTTTTCTATTGCATATATTCTGTTGTTCTATCCTCAAGTTCACCTACTGTCATCTATTATCTTTTTTTCTAATATTAAGCCCATTCTTTTTTGGGGTGTTGCTAGGGATTGAACTCAGGGACATTCTACCTCTGAGCTACACCCCAGCCCGATTTTATTCTTTATTTTGAAACAAGGTCTCTCTAGGTTTTGGAGGGCCTCACTAAATTGCTGAGGCTAGCCTTGAACTTGTGATCCTCCTGTCTTAGCCTCCCAAGTACTGGGATTACAAGTGTGTGCCACCACATCTGCCTGGTTTCTCCTCGTTTATCTGTAGTCCCTTTTGTGTCCCAATTTCTCCCTAGCTTACACATCTGAGAGAAGACATATGACCCTTCTTTTTTTGTGACTGGCTAATCTCACTTAGCATAATATTCTCTAGTTCCATCCATTTTCCTGCACATGACATAGTTTTGTTTATCTTTATGGCTGAGTAAAATTCCATTGTGTGTATATCCCATAAATTTATAATCCATTCATCTGTTTATGGATACTAGGCTGGTTCCATAATTTGATTATTGTAAATTGTGCTGCTATTAAAATGGGCATGCATGTATTACTATAGTATTATGGCTTCAATTCCTTTGGAAAAATACCCAGGAGTGGTATAGCTGGATCATATGGTAGTTCCATTTCCAGTCTTCCAAGGACCCTTCACACTGATTTCCAAAGTGGATATAATAATTTGGAATCCCACCAACAGTGTATAAGAGTTTCAATTTTCCCACATCCTCACCAGCATTTATTGTTTGTATTTTTGATGATTGCCATTCTAATTGGGGCTAGGGGGAATCTCAATGTAGTTATGATTTGCATCTCCCTGATTGCTAATGATGGACATTTTTCATGTACATTTATTGGCTATTTATATTTCTTTTTTTTGTGAAATGTCTGTTCAGCTCACTTGCCCATTTTTGATTGGATAATGTGTGTGGTTTTTTTGTGGTGCTTGTTTTTTAAGTTCTTTGCGTATTCTAAATATTAGTCCTCCATCAGAGGAATAGCTTGCAAAGATCTCCCATTCTGTTGGCTCTCTCTTTAGATTCTTGATGGTTTCCTTTGCTGTACAGAAACTTTTTAATTTAATGTCATCCCACTTATTGATTCTCATTTTAATTTCCTGTACTTTGGGGGTCTTACTAAGGAAGTTTCTACCAGTGCTTCTGGTTCTTTTTAAAGAAGTAACTTTTGTTTATTTGCTGAGATATTCTGTTTCTTTTGTTTCAAGAGAATTTTTAATTGCTTATTGAAGCATTTTCATTAAGGGTGATTTAAATCCTTGTCAGGTAATTCTAATACCTAATTTATCTAACTGCTGGCATTCATCATGATTCTCCTGACTCTTGTTATGTTGGGTGATGTTTTATTGTATTCTGGACATTTTGTTATGTTAGGCAACTCAGTCTCATTTAAATCTTTTAGCCAGCAGTCATCTATTTAGGTTTAGCATACAGGTCCTAGGCAACTTTTGGGGGTGGCAGTACTAAAGACAAATTAATTTTCGGGGCTTGTGATACCATTTTTTGGTCTGTATGGTTTATTTGGTGGTGTTGGGGCTCGCTGGTGCTTCCTGAGGTTTAGAAGTTTTCCTGGGCCAGATCTCCTGATTCACCTAGGTTGAGGTAAAGAAGTCTCCGAGTTATGGAGAAAAAGAACACTTCCAAGACTGGACTCTGACAATAGTAAGATACAGCTTGTCAGTATACTCCAGTCACCCAGATGTGTAGCAGTCTCAGACCCACAGAATAAAGAAACTTCTTGGGCTGGGTACTAATGTTAAAATTCTTCATGCTGGTGCCCTCTGCAGCCTAGTATCTCTTGTGGATGTGGAGTCTCAGGCCCACAGGGAAAAGGTTTCCCAGAGTGGGTAATGTTGTGACAAAACTACTTATGCCTCACGTTTGCTTAGTTGTGAAACAAGAACGATACTGCAACTGTAAAAGATTTTATGGAAAATAAGCAATTATATAAGACCACAAGGGCAAGAATTTTTGTCTGATTGGTTCAATCATTTAGTCACAACATCCAAAGTAGCATCCTAGCATATAACAGTTGTGTGTTCTGAATTAATCAATATAGTAAAGGGGGAGTGCCAATCAGTCAGTCAATTTATTTCTTAATTATGACTGATAATTAACAAAACTAGCTAGCTTCCATCATGCTCTTCTCTAGCAAGTGAATAAGTGAGGAGTCAGGCTCTGGTCTTCTGATTTTCATCTTCTAGATATTATAAAAATTTGCTTCACAGCTGGGTGTGATGGAGCATACCTGAAATGTCAGTACTTGGGAACCTGAGAAAGGATTGCAGGTTTGAGGCTAGCATATGGTAACCTAGCAAGACCCTGTTTCAAAATAAAGTATAAAATATAAAATAAATTATAAAATATGGCTGGGGATATAACTCAGAGGTGGAATGGCCCTGGATTTAATCCCTAGTTCCACAAAATATGCTTGCCATAAGAACAATATCTAATGTTCATTTGTTCATTGAGGACTTGCTATGTACCAAGCATGGTGACCCTCACATATATTTAAGATATATATATTTATGTACACATGCACATGCACATTCATTTTGGGTTAATTTGTTTAATTTAGTTTTAATTTTTTAGGGACCTTGTTTTTTTTTTTTTCAGTACTGGGGATTGAACTCAGGGGTATTCTACCTCCGAGCTATACCCCCAGCCCTATTTTTTATTCTTTATTTTGAAACCGAGTCTCACTAAGTTGCGGAGTGCCTCACTAGGTAGCTGAGGCTGGCCGCGAACCCGGATCCTCCGGTCTCAGCCTCCCGAATGCTGGGATTACAAGCGTGCGCCACCACGCCCGGCTTGGGACCTTGTTTTATACTTAAGGTAAAATATTTGCAATGTCTCCAATTCAAATCTATAAAATGAAGTGCATAGGAACACAAAAGCATCACTTCTAGTCTTCTCCCATTCAATTTATTTCTTTGTTTGCCTCCTAAGTAATTGTCCTCCTCCCTGTTTTTAGTTTTAGTTTGATGGTTTGTCCTTCTATTGCTTGTTTTTTTAGTATACTCCGATCTCTCTCCTTTTTGGTAAAAGTTAGCACACTTTAAGTTTTTACTTGATGATATATCTAGAAGATTATTCCATCACAGACAATCTTCATTCCTTTTTACAACTGCAAAATACTTTATTATACATGTTATATAATTTATTTAATCTCCTCTTGATTGAGATTTTAGTTATTAACAGTCTTTTATTGTTACAAATAGTGCTGAAATGAGTAGCCATGTACATGCACTATTTTGTATTTTTGACAGTGTGTCTGTGGTATGCATTCTTAAATGTGGGATTGCTGAATCAAAGAGTAAATGCCTATGTAATTTTGTTCAGTATTACAAAATTCTCCTCCATAGAAACTATGCGATTTTCCATGAACACTAGCATTATATGAGTGTGCCTGTTTCCCTACAGCATTATCAACATAGCATGTTGTCACACTTTTGATTTTTGGTTAGTCTAATATATGAAAAGTGGTACTTTATATAGTTTTATATTCCATTTCCCTTATGAATAAAGCTAAATACTTTTCATCTGATTAAGAACCACTTTTCCTGTGAATTATATGTTTAGTTTCTATGGGGTTGTTGTTTAATTTTTACCAGTTCTATATATTGGAGATATAAATCTTTAGTCTGTTATAAAAAATATATGTATTTTCTCAATTAATTATTTGGGCTTTTTATTTTGCTTATAAATCTCTTGCCTTGCAAAAATTTCTCTAATTTTTATGTAATTAAATTTACGTACCTTTCCTTTATACATCCTGGACTCCGTGTGTGTGTGTGTGTGTGTGTGTGTGTGTGTGTATGGGTATGTGTGGTACTGGGGATTGAACTCAGGGGCATTCTACCTCTTATTTTTATTTTGAAACAGGATCTCACTAATTGTAGAGGGCCTTGCTAAGTTGCTGAGGCTGGCTGCCAACCTGCAGTCCTCCTGTCTCAGCCTCCAAAATACTGGGATTACAGGTGTGTACCACCACGCCTGGTTCATTCTGGACTTTTGAATTATAGTTAAAAAAGATTTTTCCATTCTCTTCAGATTAAAGAGAAGTTTATCTATATTTGCTTTCAGTACTTGTGGGTTTTCATTTTTTATTTATTTTTTATTTTTACTTTTTGCAGCACTAGGAATTAAACCCAGGAGTGCTTTGCCATCAAGTTATATCCCCAGTCCCAAGATAGCCCATTTTATTTTTTATTTTTATATTTATTTATTTATTTATTGCAGTACTGGGGATTGAACCCAGGGGCATACTACCTCCAAGCTACACCCCCAGCCCTATTTTTTATTCTTTATTTTTTGAAACAGGGTCTCACTAAGTTGCGGAGGGCCTCAGTAGGTAGCTGAGGCTGGCCATGAACCCGGATCCTCCTGTTTCAGCTTCCCAAGTACTGGGATTACAAGCGTGCGCCACCACGCCCGGCTCTTTCTATTTTTAATTTAGTTTTTTTTTTTACCTCTTACTACGTTGCCCAGGGCCTCAAACATATGACCCTCCCACCTCAAGCTCTTGAGTCATTGAGATTACATACCTGTGCCACCATGCCTGGCCTTTTTTATATTTAAATACCTGATGCGTTTGGAACTTATTTTTGTTTATAGTGTAAAGAATGGATTTACTTTATTGTTTCTCACATGGCTGTCCAGTTATTTGACAAAACTATTTTAAAAGGCCAGTTTTCCCCTATTGATTTGAAATGCTTCCTTTGCTCATTTGGTCAGCCTGTTTAATCTTAACAAATGTATGAATTAGGTAGCCTTATTTCCTGTTTCATTGACAAAACAATTCAGGCCCAGTGCCTTGTCTGAGGTTACATGGCTGGACAGTGGTAGAGGTGTGAGTTAAAACTAAGTCTCCCTATCCTTGGGCTTTTCATCACTATAGTGATTTCCTATTTCTTTGATCCTCAGCCCACTCTGTTAACGAGATATGGCAGCTAGACTTCATATACTGTGCATAAGGTAGCAAAGGCTCTAAGAAAGTCCTTTGCCTTCCCAATAAGTCTAGACTATGAGTAAAATGATGATAATCCATGCCAGATCCCCGTGGTGTGCATCACAGTTGGGTTTTGGTGGATGCAACCCATGTGAATGGAGAGGTGAGGCATAGAGTAAGACCAGAGTGGGCAAGTAAAGACACAGGCTGGCAGGAGAGTTTAGAGACTGGCTGATGCTCATTTTGTCTAGTCCCTGGGAAAGTATAATTTACCTAGCATATTTGTTCAGGTAATGCTAGCTGCCGCAACAAATAAATACTAATTTTTTAACATCACAGATTAAGAGTTTATTATTAACTCTAACTCCAAACAGCATTGGAGAGTGGGAGGATTCTTCTGAGTCATTGAGAGACCTAGGCCTAGGGAAGCTCTCATTTTTCTGACAGTTTATCAAAATATAGATCACAAGCCGGAGATGGTGGCACACACCTGTAATCTCAGTACTTGGGAGGCTGAGACAGGAAAATTGCAGCTTCAACAATATAGCAAAAAGGCCCTCAGCAATCTAGCAAGACCCTGTTTCAAAATAAAAATAAAATATGACTGGGGATGTATCTCAGAGGTAGAATTCCCCTAGATTTAATCCCCATTACCTAAAAAAAGGAAAGAAAGAAAAGAAAAGAAATAAAGAGAGATCGCATACCATACAATACACCAGTTAACCAATTAAAAGTATATTTGGTATATTGCATTATTAATTTTGTAGTAAAAACTGTAACATAAATGTGATATTTAACCCTTTTAAGTATATAGTTCGGTGACATTAACCATATGCATGATGTTGTGCAACCATTACCAGTATCTATCTCCAAGACTTTTTCATCACCCCCAATAGAAACACTATACTCACTGAGAAATTCCTTGAGAAAGAACCATGACTGGTATTGGGCTTTGTTCCTATTGAAGTTAGACTCTCAGAGCTAGAAGAATCTATATAGACCATCTTTTCTAATCTCAGTTGTTGGGTCCTCTGATGCCCGAAAAGTCTGTGTAGGGTGGGGAGTTGGTACTGGCCAGAGTATCACTGAGTTGATATCTAAGCTGAAACCAGAGCCAGCCAAATTACTCTTCTCTCTTCTATACTACTGACATTCAAACATTTTTTACTGTGACCTAGAATAAAAATATATCTTTATGACAACTCAACACATACATATATTTTATCTGTAAAAGTTTTGTAAAACAAAGATAGGTAAGGATAATAGCTATTTGTCAATTATTTCCAGCTCTTCCCCTCTTGTGGCACACTGTAGAATTGCACTTTGTCATACCCTTTGTTGTTGTTGTTGTTACTATTATTATTATTTACTTTTTAGTTTCTTTTTTAAGCATACTTTTATTGGTGCATTGTAATTATACATCATAATGAAGTTTAGAGTGATAGAAATGATGTACATGCACACAGCACTTAGTGTGCTTCCCTCTGGACCCCACCATGCTCCCTCCCTCTCCCTGTATATTTTATTGAGATTAGTACTGATAACTTTGTATAAGTACATAGCATTTTTTAACTGTTTCCTTCATCAAGTCTCCTTTCCCTACTCACCTCCCTCCCCTAATCCCCTTCTACTATTCAGCTGGTATCTCTCCTCATTTATCTGATGTCCATATTTATAGCAGCATAATTCACAATAGCCATATTATGGCACCAGCCTAGGTATCCATCAACAGATGAATGGATTACAAAACTGGCATATACACAGAATGGAATTTTACTCAGCTGTAAAGAAGAACAAAATTGTCATTTTCAGGAAAATGGATGGAACTAGGGAACATTATGCTAAGTGAGATTAGCCAGCTTTAGAAAGTGAAGGGTTGTATGTTTTCTCTCATATGTGGAAGCTATTGAGAATTCTGAAACAAAAGGGGCTTCAGATAAATGAGGAAATATACTCATTATTACTAATGATCAGCAATATGTACAGCCTAGGACATATGAGCCAAATGAAATGGGTCGTTTATGGGGAAATTTTTTAAAACTCAGCACACAGTTCACAATGTTCTCTTTTCTCTGATTCTCCAAAACATGGAAGCACCAAGATGCATCCTCTGGTACTTTGGGTATCCCATTGAGGGTAATGTAGAGTAAAGCCCTTGGGAAAACCCTGCTGGCAAATAGTGTGAGTGAGAAATAAACTTTTGTTTATTAAGACACTGAGATTTAGGATTTGCTTTTTGCCATAGTACATAGCTTAGCCTATGCTGACTGAAACAAATACTTAGCTTTGGTACATGCTATGCATTCCAATATTTGATATCATTATTCTATTTTGTTCCATTTCAGTTTCCAATACTGGCTGATACCTGATAAATTGATTTTATGACCCAATAATGGGGTTGTAACTTGCACTTTGAAAAATACTACTGTATACCTTGTTCACTTGCTCCATAGCTGATCTTCTGTCCAGGTTTCGCTAGGGCAAAGCTGATGATTCCTGTCTCTTTGCAGGATTGTGGTTATGGAGAGGGTGGAGATGCATACTGCACAGCCTGCCCTCCCCGAAGGTACAAAAGCAGCTGGGGCCACCACAGATGTCAGACTTGTGTCACCTGCTCTGTCATCAATCGTGTCCAGAAGGCCAATTGCACACCTACCTCTAATGCTGTCTGTGGGGACTGTCTGCCCAGGTGAGCCCACTATATCAGGCCAAGCTCTTCTGGACCTTTGTTAGCTCTTTGATGCCTCTGTCATCCTTACCTCTCAGATCTAGTTGAGGTATTCAAACTATCGCATCATATTCTCTTTAAGCTCCCAAAAGGGAGGAATGATGTCCTCCTAAGATCCCTCTGTAAAGTGTCCAGCACATTGGCAGCCACAGATGAGTACATGACAGCATTTTCATCATGCTGGCACTCTTAGCTCAGGCCCAAGATTTAAGATGATTTATCTTAAATCACTACAGGCATCAAGGAAATCATGAAGCAGTTGGTATCAAAGCAGTGCCCCCCTGTCTTGTGGCATTAGCTCTTCTTCGGGCTAAAGGGGGTGGTTAATGGGTGTTGACATCAGGGTTTCCGTCACTGTGACCAAAATACCAGACAAGAACAAATTAGAAGATGAAAGGTTTATTGGGGCTCACAGTTTCAGTCCATAAGGCTGGCTCTGAAGCATAAAAGGTGGTGGCAGCAGAGTACACAGAGGGACGCTGCTCTCACGTCATGGAGGCCATCAGATATATCTCTATATCTCTATATCTATCTATCTATCTATCTATCTATCTATCTATCATCTATCTATATCTATATGCATATCTATCTATCTGTATGTATATGTATATGTATGACAGAGAGAGAGAGGGAGAAAGAAAAAAAGGAAGAAGAAGGAGGAGGAGGAGTTCCCTGGGCAGTCCCCAAGACGACCACACCCCCAATGACCCGCCTTCTCCATTCAGACCCCACCTGCCTGCATTACCACCCAATAAATCCATTAATTCATCAATGGATTTATTCACTGATAAGATTAGAACTCTAATAATTCAATTATTTCACCTCTGAACATATCTGCATTGCCAATATGTGAACTTTCCCAGGGGACATTCTATATCCAAACTATAGTGTTATGGAGAAGAGATAGTATCTGGGCTTCTGAGTCAGAGTCAAACATGAAGGCAGAGAGTTCACGAGGAGCTTTAGGTGCTGGTTTCGAGGAGGGCAAAGCTCTTAGAAGCTACCAGTGGTCACAGAAAAGACTGTTCTGAGCATATTGCTTGTCTCATCACTTTGCCGTTTCTCTAATCTGAATATAGGTTCTACCGAAAGACACGCATTGGAGGCCTACAGGACCAGGAGTGCATCCCGTGCACAAAACAGACTCCCACCTCTGAGGTTCAGTGTGTGTATCCACTTCTCTTTGCTTCTTCCCCAACCTATTGCATGGCAGCAAGATAGGGTAATAAAAACTTCTCCTTTACTCCTTGAGGAGATGAGTACCCTCTCGTACTCCTTTCAGTGGATTATCATAGTAAGGGAATCAGTTGGGTTTGAATCTTACTTGACAATCTAATATCTATGGAACCCTCTACAAGTCACTCAAACTTACAATCTCATTTCCTTCATCTGAATAAATATGACTCATGATAAATCAATTTTCTCTATACCTTATGGAATGGTTGGCAAGGTCTAATGAAATAATGGATGTTAAAAGCACTTTATGTATTGTAGCATTTGTACAGTTATGAAGCATTATTTTTTTTTATAATTATACAAGGTATATGAATCCCCACGTCTTAAGACTAATTAAAGGCTGGACGTGTGATTCGCACATGCCTGTAATAACAATACTTGGGGAAGCTGGGACAAAGCATCACAAGTTTGAGGTCAGCTTCAGCAACTTAGTGAGACTCTGTTTCAAAATAAATAAAAAGGACTGAGAGTGGAGTTCAGAGGTACAATGTCTCTGGGTTCAATCCCTAGTAGTAAAAAAAAAGAAAAGTAAAATAAAAATCAGAGTCTAGATGATGCCTAGCATTGCTATCCATTTATCTGTTTGTCTTTGTATCACTTGATCATTTTTGTCTGTCTACCATCTATTTGCTCACAACTTCTTTTAAAATTATAGTTATATTTCTTAAAATCATGAAGTATTTAGGATATAAAATATTTAAAAATGCATAGAAATGGAAAAGCTACAATGTTCAGTTACCCAAGATCCAGAGATAATAAATCTTAGCATTTTGCGTATTTGCTTCAGATTTTTTTTAAAGAACAAAGATGCTGCAGGCATAGTAGAATTCCCTTTTAGATCCTGAGTCCCATTTTCTCCATCCCTGCTTAGATATAAACACTGTCATGAAACAGTATGCATCCTGTTGGTGAGCAATAACAGGTAAACTGCCAAATCTCAGTGAATTAATACAATAAAGTTTATTTTTCATTATGCAAAGGTCTTTCTCCATTGCATGACTGTCTTTTAGACTATGTAGCTTTCAAGTCAGTGGCATAGGGGAAGAGATGGAGGGGATGTACTGGTTCTTAACTGCCTCAGTCTGAAAGTGACACACATTATTTGCACTTTCATTCCATTGGCCGGAAGTACTCTGATGGTCTTACTGCAGACTTGTAAGGGGAATGTAGGTAAACATGTGGATAATTGGTGAGCACTATGTGCCACACTGTCCACTAATCTTTTCTTTCTTTCACTTCTGGGGATTGAACCCTGGGGTGTTCTACCTCTGAGCTACACCCCCAACCTTTTTTCCTTTTTTATTTTGAATCAGGGTCTCCCTAAGTTGCTGAGGGTCTCAGTAAGTTGTCAAGGCTGGCCTCAAACCTGTGATCTTCCTGTCTTTGCCTCTCAAAAGCTACTAGTGTTACAGGCACACACCACTGCACCTGTCTTCCACTGTTTTAAGACTTATATTCTTTTGTCATATATGCCCATATTCCTAAACAATATATGCTATTATTTTTATTTTATCATGTTTTATATAAATTATATCATGCTATATACTCTTTCTCCAATAAGCTTTTCCCCCTCTGGATGATTTATATTAGTCCATAAAAGTCGTTTACTTTAAGTGCTGTATAAAAGCATACCTTAGGATTATACTGGAACTTATTTATCCTGTACTTACTGATGAACAATTTAATTTAGTTTCATTTTTCTGGATTCTATAACTAGATGTGGCATGGAAAGACTATAAGATTTGTGCATCTTCAGTGAATTATACTCATTTGTACCATGCCTGCAGTATATGTGAGTTGTTCTGCTTTGTTATTTATAATTTTGCCTGCTCTACAAAGGAATCAGATCAGCATAGCCACCCTAATTGGAGAAGGCCAGAGAGGAGGGGGATTGCCTAAGGAAATCCAGGCTCAGTGTCAGAGTACATGTTGACTGTCCACACTGATTGATTCACCCCACTCTTTTGTCTCACAGGTGCCTTCCAGCTGAGCTTAGTGAAGGCAGATGCACCCACAGTGCCCCCTCAGGAGGCCACACTTGTTGCACTGGTGAGCAGTCTGCTAGTGGTGTTTACCCTGGCCTTCCTGGGGCTCTTCTTCTTCTACTGCAAGCAGTTCTTCAACAGACATTGCCAGCGTGGTAAGGGTGGCTGCTTCACATTTCACATAAATCAGAAGTAAGGCTCTTATTGGCAGAAGAGAGGAATTTTCTGGGGTGGAGAGTTAATGGGCCTTTCCAACCATGCTCGAAAACCCAGGAATCATCTTCTGTTAGCCTGGGTAACTTTCCGAGATGGCAATAGGAAGCCTAGGACTTCAAAGATGACTCAGGCCAACCCTGAGAATTTAAAGAACCTGCCTGGTTCATTAGGTTCCAGGGATTCATAAAGGAGCATGATATGATGGGAAGCTCCTTGGAAAAGGAATCTGGAAACTCAGATTCTAAATCGACCTATAAACCACTGTATAAACTTAGATAAGGATTCTAGCATCTTTAGGCCTCTTTTTCCCTAATCTTTAAAATGGGAGATAATATTGGATTAGTTGGTGTTTAAGGTCTCCAATTCTGTGTGCCTATACTAATGTATAGATTAGATTAGAAAACATGTAGAAATGGAGGAAGCCTTACCTATATCTGAGACATAAAAATGGGTGAAACCTAGGACAACTGCTACCAGTGTAGTAATTTCCCAAAATGGGCTAGCTGAAAGCCCAGTAACTAATTGACCAGCTTAGACATTTTTCTTCAGACGGTATTAATGCCCAAAGAAGTCTGGCTCAGCCCATAGGAAATTGCCAAGTGCGACTCCAGATAGAAAGTCATATATAAAGTTTTGCTAACATTGTGATCTGTTTTGAGCACAATTTCATTCATTAGCCAAAAATGTTGAATAGAAAGTCCAGCCCACAGGACAAATATGGAAGAAGTGTGATAGTGACTGGTTGGGGTCAAGCAATATATTAGAACTCCAGCCAAGAGAACTATGGTTCAGGGCAGCTGCAGTACCATTAGGGAAACTGAGAGCTAAGCTGGAACACCAAAACAGGAATGGAGTTGAGTTAGTGAGGGGAAGGATAAAGTTTACCAGATACAAGGATGCCCAGGACTCCTTCTTAGCCTACTGAATACTGAGCCAAAAGCAACACTACATTCTTAGCCTCACTCTGTGTTCAGGAAACATCCCTCTTATATAGTGCTGCCTTGGTCATTTCAGCTGTGTGACCTGCCAGGTGATATTGAAAAAGCCCAATAGGTATGTGCCACTGGCTTAAGCAGAGATGAATGTAGCAGTCCCTATTGTTTCTTTATAACCCTCCTGGAATTTTATTTCAATTTCCTCTACATTTTTTTGGTACCGGAGATTGAAACCAGGGGCATCCTATTTCTGAGCTATATATAGCAAGCCCTTTTTAATTTTTTTAAAATTTAAAACAGGGTCAAGCTAAGTTGTTGAGTCTGGCCTTGAACCTGTGATTCTCCCATCTCAGCTTCCCAAGTACTGGGGTTGCAGGTGTGTACCACCACACTTGCTTCAATCTCTTCTATATTTTGACAGCTCTTGGGATATTATAGCTTAGGGTAGACCATCCTGTCTCTGACTTTCGAAGCCAGTGTCTCAAATAAGAGTTATTTACCAGTCCCTGAGCGTGGGCATGGACCATAGGCAATGAAGTATTTAGGCCCCAGAGTTCAGCTATATGGAATATGAGGAAACACCTGTGAATTATCTCCCACCCTCATCCCATCAGGAGAGAAGTGATGAGTGACTCTTTTCCACTCCCCTTCTATCCTTGAGATGATAATGTCATACTTTTCTTCGAATACGAGGGCAGGTAGCTTCCCTCACGGCTCCATAAGGGGAAGGAGGGCTAGACATTTCCTCAGTCAGGAAGGCATTTATCAGGAGTCACTGTATTACACACATAATAGGAATGTATAGATTAATTCAGTGTGTGAGTTAGATCCAAGAGGGTGTAACAGAAAGGAGCAGGGACTGTGGGAAACTAGAGAGAGGATGCCCCTATTTAAAGGAGAATCCACTGCTCCGTTCCAGCTCTTTGTCACCATGTGGGAATATTCAGTGTTGCAAAACCTCCCAAATTTTCAAGGGACTCCAGAAATCTGGAATTTTGTGTGAATTGTTAAATATTGGCAAAGACTTTGAATAAAGAGCAAAGCCACAATACACACACACACACACACACACACACACACACACACACACACATATCCAAGAGGCTCCAGATGTTGAATCAGACTCATGCATGAAGTGTGTATTACTTTTCTATCATTGCTACAACTGATTACAACACATTTAGTGGGTTATTATCTCAGAGTTTACATAGCTCATAAGTTCTACAGACTTGGATGGGTCTCACAAGGCTGAAATCAAGATATTGGCAGAGTGACATTCCTTTCTGGAAGCCCTAGAAGAGAAACTGTTTCTGTGATCATTCAGGCAGATGGCTGAGTTCAGTTCCATGAAGTTACAGGACTGAAGTCCCATTTTCTCACAGGCTATGAGTTCAAGGCCATTCCCTCTTCTCCATATCACCCACTTTGGCTCATGCCCCCTTCTGTTTTCAAAACTAAAATGGTAATATGAGTCCTTCTCATGCCACATCTCCATAATACTCTTTCTTTGTCACCTCTGCCTTCCCGGTTTGTTTTTAAGGGTATGTCATACATTGGACTCATCTGGGTGATTCAAGATAATCTCCCTATTTTAAAGTCCATCACTCTAATTCTATCTGTTGAGTCCCTCTTGCCATATAGCACAGACACACCAGGGGGTGAAGTTTTTGGCTGAGTAAGGGATTGTCAGTCTATTTTATTCAAAGCACTTCTCTTTCTCTGAAGAAATTCTTTTTCCTAAACACAATACAAACACTGGGTAACTTCAATCTAATACCCCTGTGTAAGTATGTTTCTCAAATGTGTTACCTTAGCCTAGTGCCAGGTGCTCTGACCCCAGGGTTGGGGAGGGGAACACTGGCTTCCAGACTCCCTCCCTATCTTGGGCCCAGAACCAGATGTGTTGCCGAGAAGAAACCCTGACTTTGGGTGACCAAGTGACTTTCTGCTTTGAGTTGCAGGAGATTCGTTGCAGTTTGAGGCTGATGAAGTGGTGGAGGAGGAATCTCTCTTCCCTATACCACCTGACCAGGAGACCAGTCCCAAGTACCCAGTGAATGAGAACATCTTTGAGACCCAGCCACTTAAGCCCATCCTGGAGGATGACTGCAGCTCGACTCGTGGCTTCCCCACACAGGAGTCCTTCACCGTGGCCTCCTGTGCCTCAGAGAGCCACTCCCACTGGGTCCACACCCCCATCGAGTGCACAGAGCTGGATCTGCAAAAGTTTTCTAGCTCTGCCTCCTATACTGGAGTTGAGAGCTTAGGGGGAACCACAGCTGAACGCACTGGAGACAGACTGGAGCTCAATGTGCCCTTTGACATCCCCAGCCCTTAACTCCTCTGAGGTGAGCTGGAAAGGGGTGGGGCAGAAAAAATAGAAATTAAGGGACACCTTCAAAAAATTTCCCTGCTTAGCACTGTTGTTCAAAATGGCTAGGGGTGGAGAAATAGCAGCAAGCTAAGAATATTGGTGGTTGGGGGGGGGGGCAGCCGTGGTGATACTAATCTTTTGAACCAGTCAGACATCACACTTCTGGGTTTATAATTGTCAAGGAACCGGCCAGGTTGCCATGACACCAGTCTCTCCAATCTGGCCTCTTGCAAGCTCTCAGGGCCCCACTGTCTAACAGTCACATTCAGTTATCTCCCCTCATGTGTATAAGCAGCGCAGCACAGCACAGCACAGCATAGGAAAAAAAAAAACATATACAAGCCTCATCATCTGGCAGCTGTGTATTTCAAATCAAACTCCACTCCCTAATAGCCATATGAACCTTCTGTAAATCCTTTTTACCAATATCAGCTTCAGATTCTTTATCTGTAAAAAGTAGAAACTACTCTACCTACCTCATAATAAGTTATTGTGAAGGTTGAAATGAAAATATATGTATCCAGGTTCAGTGGCGCAGGCAGTACTTGAGAGGATTAGACAGGAGAATTGCTGGTTCCAGGCCACTCTGAGAAACCTAGTGAGATCCTGTTTCACAGTACAAAATAAAAAGTGCTGGGGGGCATAGCTCAGTGGTAGAATGCCCCTGAGTTCAATCCCCAGTAACATACACACACACACACACACACACACACACACACACACACACACATAACATATGTGTAAGTACCTTTTATAGTGTCTGATGCATTAGAGGTATTTAAGCTATATTAGTTTTTCTTTCCTTCCCCTGGTCCTGGTGTGTGTGTGCGTGTGTGTATGTATATGTGTATGTGTATACCTTCCATATTCCCTACATTTATCTGATCTTCATAACACCATACTGGTCAGGGTATGTTAGTCTCATTTTACAGAGACAGGAATTGAGACACAGAGAAGAAACATGACTTGTTCAAAGTCACAAAGCAACCCAGTGACAGAACTAAGCTAAAACCCAGATTTGGGGGCTCCATTCTAAAGCTCATCCAACAATACATAGTCAATATTACTTTCTCAGAGGCTTAAATGTGAGGCAGGAGGGTTGGTAGATTCATTTTCTTTCTTTCTTTTTTTTTTTTGTGGTACTGGGGATTGAACCCAGAGCTGTTCTACCTTCGAAATATACCCCCAGCCTGAATTTTTATTTCTGATTTAGAAACAAGGTATTGCTAGATTGCTGAGAGCCTCGCTAAGTTGCTGAGGCTGGCTTTGGACCTGCAATTTTTCTTTCTCAGCCTCCCAAGTCCTGGGATTACAGACTTGTGCCACTGTGCCTGGTTTGGGTTGACAGATTTCTAATTCTTCACTAACCAACTACTTTTGTTGGTTAATTTTCAACTGACTATTTGTTTTCATATTTGTCTAGCTAAGACATTGCCAAGTTTGCCTTGATGTCTCACTCCTCACACCCTACCTAAAAATTGTCAATAATATCCACTTTTAAGTGGCTATTTAACAGCTAGTATTAAACTCGTCAGGCTAGATAACCTTCAAGGTCATCTGTAACCTCCCTCTAAGGCATTCAATCCATGCTTAGATATTTTTTGTAATATAGGTTGAGTGTCTCTTGTCGAAAATGCTTGGGATCAGATGTATTGCAGAATTTGGATCTTTAAATTTTTGGAATATTTGCATATATATGCATAGTGAGATATCTTGAGATGGGATCAAAGTGAAAGCCAAACTTCATTTGTACTATGATCATATATCAGAAGTGAAATTCAAAGTGATGCAAATACATATACACACAGCACTTGGTGTATTTCCCTCTGCATCCTATCCCACTTCATATATTATTTTATATATGTCTTATATACATAGCCTAAAGGTAATTTTATATAATATTTTTGGCGTGCCTGCATTTTGACTGTGACCTGTCATGTGAGATCAGGTGTGGAATTTTCCACTTGTGGTGTCGTGTCAGTGCTCAAAAAGTTTTGAGTCTTGAAGCATTTAGAATTTCAGGTTTTGGGGTTTGGGATGCTCAACCTCTTTCCCCACCAAGAGTTTGTATACTCCTTGCTCACATATTTGCAATGACAGAAAGCTCACTACTGTCCAATGTGCAGTATAGCTATGACTGGTAGATTGGAGCCCAATATAAAGAAAAAAAAATATTTCTCTTACCTATGAGTCCTGGTTCTGTTTCTTGGGCCACTCAGACCTGATTTTCCTCCTCTGCCTTGTGATAACCCTGCAGAGGCCTGAAGTTAGCCCCCTGGAAGGTACCACCCTAGGTTCTTCTGAAGTATATGGGGGTTAAAGTAAACATAATTTCATGAAGGAAAGTCTCACAAGTTTAGAATAGGGAGAATTGTAATCTCTTGAGCTAGGTCATATGTTTCTGATGTTGTATCCTAAACCATTGGTCTAACCCCTGATTTGGTTTGGGGGAGGGAACAATAGGGAGCCTAGTAGATAGCAAGATTGCCACACAGGTTTCTAACTTGTTCTACTCTCTCTCTCTCTCTCTCTCTAGATATCTTGTGCTCCAGGAAGCCTTGTTCAAGCATTCTCCCTGGATTCTCTTGCCTTGTTTCTGTATCCCAGTGGCAGCAGGGGCCTGGGATACAGTGGCCACAACAGCCAGCATTCTACAAATGGGGTATTTCCTACCCCATACTCCAAGAGGATTAATCCTCCACCACTTGCCCAGAACTGACCTGCAGCACTTATGCTTCCCTGTTCAAGCCTGGGGAGCCAGATTATCGGGCCATGAAACTACTGGACATGTTCCTGGCTCAACTTGATTTGAGAAAAGAGCAGAGGAAATGACAACACAACACATTGGGTAGGGTTTCTAGCCTACATGTTTGGTCACATGACCTGGGCCTGAAGGAGGGGCCTCTGAGAACTCTATTGTCATCTACCCAGGACTTCAGGGACAAAACAAAACCCTTTCTCTTTTAGCTCCTCCACACTGAGTCCCTCCCACAAATACACAGACATACACATTTTTGGGGAGACCTTGCACAATGATTACCCAATTCATGTCCTACATGTCTGTGGCTATGACAGATCTGGAGCCAACATGTCTGTCAGAGTCTTTCTCTTCACAAGTAGAATATACCCTTCTTTAGAGGGGATTCAAGTCAGTGTGTTTTTTATTTTTAAAATAGTCTTTCCTAAAGTTCTTTTCATTTTTATTTCTCTCCTCCTCTTGCCTCTTTTGCCCTTCCCCAGTGCCTGGTCTTTTAAAGCCCAGTCATAGATCCTCAGGGCCAAATCAGAGCTCAGAGCTTTGGTCCTTGGGATGAGAATAATATTCTCAAGGTCTGGAAGGGGGTACCATGGAACTGACGATTGTAGCTGAGCCTAGCCCTGGGGCAGCTCAGGGACTATTTGGTGCTTTCTTGGTCTAGAGAAAAGTCAGTCAACTTCTCCTGAGCCTTTTCCACCACTTACACATGCTTCTTAGCATGAAGTGGAATTGCTCTCTCCATGGCTTTCTAGTGGAATAGATGAGACCCTCAGGACTCAGATGTGCGTGTCATGGGTCTCCATGCACAATGATTACCCAATTCGTGTCCTACATGTCTGTGGCTATGACAGATCTGGAGCCAACATATCTGTCAGAGTCTTTCTCTTCACAAGTAGTGCATTGTGCATTGGTCTCCTCCTATGTTCTTACTGGGCTGCTCGGGCTGATGATGCCTGATTCTTCATAGTGGGTGAAGTTTAGAAGGGGAAAATGCTCAAGCGATTGGAGAGATGGGCTCTTTTGCTTTGGAGCAGCCTGCACAGTCCAAGATGTTGGATATGGCTTAATTCATAAAAATCAAGACTGAAGATAGGGCACAGTTATCCTGAGTTCCAGGTACTAGAATCCACGACATTAATGGGTGCTACACTTTACATTTTGCAATGTGCTTTCACAGTTGTCATCTCATTGGATCTTTACAGACTCAAGGAGGCAATGTAAGGATTATCATCTCCAGTATGGTCATAAGACCCAGTGACTGGCCTTAAATTACTCAGTGATATACAGCTGAACAGCAAGGCTAGAGTACTTTTAGGGCCTCTTCAATATCTTCAAATCTTTATTTTCTTGAAGATAGTGTTTTTGGATAGGAGGATTTTGTATTTTGTTTGTTTGTTTTGTTTTGTTGTACCTGTTCCAAAAAACAACTCTCCTTAGAAGGAAAAGAGGTAGAGAGATAAATATGTCCCTTATGATTGCATGTGAATAAGGTAATGTCAATGTCCACTATTCCATGTCTGACCTCCCCACTGCCTATCATTTCCCCCTAACCTCTACCACCAGCTTGGTACACAGTCAGGTCTAATTCTAGTGAGAAGCTAAGGGTTTCCAGTTAGCACTGTCCCACAAGAGGTCAGAAAGTGAGAAGGGTTACAAGGTCAGAGAGGACTCTTTTCCTGTCTGTCATATCTCCTTTTGCCCCCTGTGGTGTGAAAGGGCATTAAGTCTGGAGCCAGTGGGAACATCTGTCCTATTTGCCTCCATCTCATTCATGCTTTGTGCAATTTAAGAGTATCTAATTTTAATTTGGATAATTTGAAGATTAATTTTATTTAAAGGTGGGAGGGGTGCCAGGTGCAGTGGCACACACTAGTCATCCCAGTACTTGGAAGGCTGAGACAAGAGGGTCACAAGTTTGAGGCAAAGTGTGGTAACATAGTGAGACCCAGTTTCAAAATAAAAGGGCTGGGGTGTATTTCAAAGGTAGAATGCCCCTGGATTCAATAGCTTGTACCACAAAATAATAATAAATAAATAAAGATGTGAGGGGCCAATTATTTATCTTTAAAAGCCTCCTATGTGTAGATGGAAATTGTTGACCACAGTTGTCAATAATAGGACTTCAGTGCTTTACACTTTAAAAAGGTTCATTCCTACACTGTGCATATTTTAAAGATGAGGAAACAGGCCCAGATAGTAGCAACTTACTCAGAGTAATTTGCATTTGAGAAAAACAGTTTGCCCTATGCATCTACCTCTACTCTACCCCGATTGTGGATCCCAAGACTGAAAGTAGAGGTTGGGGAAGGGCAGCTAGAACAGAAAGTGCTCTTGGCCATAGCAGAGTAGCAGACAGGGTGTTTAAGGACCTCTTAAATTAATTCTCTTCACTAGACACTGCCTAAATGGCCTTTAAGAGATTGAGGAAAGCTTTAGAAGATTAATTAAGGCAGCCCAACCTCACCATAAGGAATAGCAGCTGCCCCTGTGGTCTAAGTGATGTCAAGACAGCAGTGGAGTCTTCCACTGAAAAATAGCACACAATTTCATCCACATCTTAGTTCAACTAGGACAGGATGGAGGAGCTTTTGCTTGTCTCTCTCTCTCTGACTTGCATCCCCTTATGGCATATAAGGTTTTCTTCCCTGTGTGTGTGTGTGGGGGGGGGTATGTGTGTATGTGTGTATGTAGGGGGAGTTACAGGAGATTGAACTGGGGCATTCTATCTCTGAGCTACACCCCCAGCCCTTTTTATTTTATTTTTTAATTTTGAAACAGGGTCTCACTAAGTTGCTGAGAGCCTTGCTAAGTTGCTGAGGCTGGCCTTGAACCTACAATCCTCCTGTCTCAGCCTCCCAAGTACTGGGATTACCATATACAGTTTTTTTCTGCCTTCTTCCAGGTCCCCATAGACTCATGGCACTCCCCAGGTCGGCTGAAGGGTATTTTGCATGTTCGAAGAGCTGTGGTCCTGAGTTGTAGTATAAAGCAGAGCAAGCCATTTTCCTTTGGATCTCCTGGACCTCAGTCTATATTTGAGGTGTTATATCTTTCCACCCCCTGCAGAGAGCAGGGCTGGAGTGTGCCCATTTAGAACCTTACAGAACATTTCAGAGCCAAGGTAGTCTCCCACCCCGCAGGGTGATGTTTGCCCAAATTGCCTTCCAGAGCTCCCCCAACCTGTATAGGTATAGCCAAGTGAGAAAGGAAAAGGGACTTAGCTTCCTCATTCTGTTGACATGTCAGTTGGATCTCAATGGCCCCACCACTCTTTCCCTTTTTTTTCTTGTTGCAGTATCCTTTTCCCACCTACATATCTCATGACCAGAGAGAAACAAGCTCCTTAGAGGTTATATTATTCTTTATTATCTGAGAATCTTTCTGAAGCTTGTACAGCCAGTTCCTATCCCACAAGTACTTGGTGATTAATTAAGTACCTTAAGCAAAATGTGCACTTCATCACTGGGTCTCAGCCCTGACAAGGAGTGCTTTCTAAAGCAAGACTTCTACTTTTAGGATTTTAAAATGCATCTTTGAGAACAGTTCACCTACAAACACTAATAAGGATTCATGGGGCAACCCATTGATCAGGGTGCTAAAAAACTCCTGGGTTAAATCAAAAAGGTCCCATTGTACTGGACAGAGGACTAAAAGCAATCAAGTTGCAAGCTTGCACCAAGCAGCCTTGCCTCATGAAAGTATTAGCAAATATATGTGAGCCAAGGTTTAGGCCTTAGCCTTTAGGTTCTCTGTTCTTTTTAAAAATTTTTCCTAGGACAGTTTATTCTTATCTCACTGTTTTTAATTAGTCATGTCTACACCTTCTGGCAGGAGAAAAAACTAGTACCCAAACAGAGGGGGATTCAACTTGAGTCAGCCCCAGGTGTTCAAAGGTCATCATGTGCCTGGCAGTGGTTCAAGTCCAAATATAACTCTGCTTGTCTGTGAGAGAGACAGAGATTAGGACAATAATAACAACAACAGTATGATAAAAAATAGTCACTCCTCTTCATGGGGTCTGCACATAGCGTGGACATCATGTGATCATACCCAGAGTCACCTTAGTTTTAATTTTCTGAAATTTAGCAATTAGAGTTGGCAGTTGGAATAGGGCAACAAAATTTTGTTTTGTTTTGCTTTTTAAGGTAACTTGGGTAGAGATGAAGAATTGAAGGATGTTCTTTTTTTATAATTGCTTTTTGGCCACAGTCATGTCATATTTGAGTGTTTGGTCCAGTAGAGTCCTTTTAAAGGTTCCCTGTTTATTGCTTTTAAAGTGGGGGCATCTTTGAGCACTATACTTTTATGTCTTTTTCACTTGAGAGTTATTGGCCAGTGGAAGCACAAAGTGCACTTGATAGAAACATTTCAACATACCCCTGAGCCTAGACAGTAGTTGAGTTGTCCATATTTAAACTAGCAAAAGAACATTGTTTTTGTTTGTAACAAAGGGTTGGTGTTTGCTAGGGATGAGGATTTTTTGGTTCACTATTTTCCTCTCCATATACATTGATTTGGATTTTGACTATGAGTAACCTATGAGAGTAGCTTCTTCCTCCAAGGTTCTCAAATTCAGGCTAAGTATAAGGGTATCATATACCGTAGCACTGCCCATCACAACACACAGCCCTGCCACACTGAGATGATTATCCTTCCTGTCCCTTTTCTACCACCCACTGCACTACCAAGGTTTTCAGTGTTTTATATTGAATGTAAGTACATTTTAATTATCCTTTTTCTCATAAATGAGTTATTTATAGAGATTTTGTGAAATCTTGAGCCATATGCATGTGTGGATACTGGCAGGGTTGTGTTTGGTTTATGATGCTCTGCAAACATTTCATATTAGCCAATAAATAGAAATATATCCAAATACCTTGTTTATTCCTCTGCTTTCAGAGAACCAGGGTGACTCATTTGGCTAATGTATCTTTGCTTAATGACTATAATGAGGAAATGTGTTTCTGATTACTAGGGGTGGTGGGATTCATTGCATTTTTACCCAAGAGATCTGAGTTATAGTCCAAGTTCTCTTTTCTGTTTTTTGAGTTATGACATTTAGATTCTTGTCTGGGTTACAGATCTACTAGAAACTCTTTTATTCTAAACTAATATTTCTCAAGCAGGGTTCCATAGCCTAAAAGGACTATGCACATGTCTCTTGAGGTCTTCAAAATTTATAGGAATTTGCATGTATTTGTGTGTATTTTCATTTGGATCATACTATTTAAAAAAAACACAAGCATATTTTAGCTAGATCACCTGAAGGACTGTCTATGAAAAGCATTGCTTTGCCATTTCAGGGTCTGTTTTTGTGTTTACAATCTCATTGGATTCAAGGGACCACTAAAAGAACACCATTTAATTTTGAATGCTGTACTTTACTATAATTTAAGAACTAGGGAAATCAAGTTTCCTCCCATGTTTAATATTCTCTGATCCTGACAACAAAACATGTTGATAAGGAATGTGAGGAAATGAGAATCTTAATATATTGCTAGTGAAATTGTAAAATGGTACAGCCACTTTTTTTTTTTTTTTTTGCGGTACTGGGGATTGAATTCAGGGGCATTCTACCTCCGAGCTACGCCCCCAGCCCTATTTTTTATTCTTTATTTTGAAACCGAGTCTCACTAAGTTGCGTGGTACAGCCACTTTTGAAAATAGTCTGGCAGTTCCTCTGAAAGGTAAAACTAGAGTTACCATATGATCCAGCAATTCCAATTCTAGGTAAAACCTAAAATAAAAACATGTACACACAGTATCTTTACACAGATATTCATGGAAACATCATTTATAATATCAAAAAGGTAGAAACAGCCCAAATACCCATCAACAGATGAATGGATAAACACATTGTGACATACAGAAAATGAAATGTTATTTTGCAATTAAAAGAATTGACCTACCAGCACATAATATGCCACAGTTGAACTTCAAAGCATGCTAAGTGAAAGAAGCCAAATACAAGTGACCACAGGTGGTATGATTCCATTATATAAAATCTCCTTAAAAGGCAAACTAATAGACAGGAGTTTAATTAGTAGTTGCCTGGGACTGGGTGTGAGAGAAAGGATTAAATGTTAGTAGGATGTGGTATCTTATTGAAGAAGATGAGAATGTTCTAAAATTGGGTTATAGTAATGGCTAAAGCACTTGGTAAAGTTAATAAAAATCATTGACTTGTACACTTGAAATGGATGAATTTTATAATATATAAAGTATACCTCAATAAAGCTGTTTTCAAAAATGTTTCCTGATCACTGATTTCTGAGTAGACTTGTTGGTTTACCAATTTAATTACTTATCATACATCTGCATTGCCAGGGCTGATTCCATAATAAATCAGACTGACTCTCTCCTTTCTCTTTCTTTCTCCTCCCTCCTATATCCCCATTAGTCATTAGTTCCTCTATTTAGGGAGAGAGAGAGAGAGAGAGAGAGAGAGAGAGAGAGAGAGAGAGAGAGAGAACCTGTGTCCTATTCATTTTGTTTTGCTTGAGGTAATAGGGATTGAAGCCAGGGCTTTGCACAGGCTAGGAAGTGCTGTAACACTGAGCTACCTCCCCATCCCCCAGTTCTCACGGTTTTGAACTATGTACATAGCCTGAAAAATGCAGAGGAACTCGGAGAAGACATAGGGCATATCACTTAGACCAAAAGAAGAAGGAGAGGAAGTGTCTACAACTTCAGGGTAAGTATAGAAAATATATATTGGGAAAGGGATGTGCAGTCACAGACCAGAGAAGGGTATATTAGAAAAGAGATTAACTGGAAATTACCATAGGTAAGAGGCCAAGGTTGTGGTCTCTGCCCTGCCTCTATTTCAGAAAAGTCTTTTCTTATTTTTTGGTACTAGAGACTGAATGCAGGGGTATTCTACCTTCAAGCTACATCCCTAGCCATTTTTTTTAAACAGGGTCTAGATAAATGACTTCATGTTGGCCTTGAACCTGTGATCCTCTTGCCTCAGCCTCCCAAGTTCTGGAAATATAGGAATGCCCCTGCTCCCATGTATTATTTATTTTCTTTTTCTTATTTTGGTACTAGGGGACATTCTACCTCCAAATTATAACCTAGTCCTTTTTATTTTTATTTTGAAACAGGGTCTCACTAAGTTGCTGAAGGTCTGGCCTTGAACCTGAAATGTTCTTATCTCACCCTCCCAAGTACTGAGATTATAGGTGTGTTCCACTCCACTCAGCTGCTGTGAAAAGGCCTTTTTAAACATTTAAACTGGGTAGTTTATTTTCCCCTTCCTTTAAAAATATATTGGTGCATTGTAATCATGCATCTTGTTGAAGTTCAGGGTGGTAGAGGCACACATGTACATAGTACTCATTGAGCCCTTCCCTGGCTCCCACCCCCTTCCCTCCCCTGCCCCTCCTTCTCCTGCTCAGCACAGTGATTGGCTTTGATAAGTTTGTGTGTGTATATCATGTCCATTGAGGTATTTCCCTCTCCCCCCACCTCCCTCATTAGGTCCCTTATTCACTCAATTACAATTTCTCCTCATTTGTCTGGAGTCTCTACTATGTTCCAATTACTCACTAGTTTCCACATATGAAGGAGAACATTCGACTTTCACTTTTTGTGATTGACTAATCTCACTTAGCATACTATTCTCCAGTACTATCCATTTCCCTGAAAATGAGATAATTTGATTCTCATTTATGGTGAGTATAATTCCATTGTGTATATATCCCATAGCTTCATACATTAATCTGTTAATGGATATCTCAGCTGGTGCCATAGTTTGGTAATTGTGAATTGTGCAGCTATAAACATAGATATGCATTCATTACTCTGGTAGTTTGGTTTTTATTCTTTTGGGTAGATACCCAGGAGTGGTATAGCTGGGTCATATGGTAGGTTCATCCCCATTCTTCTGAGGATCCTCCACACTGTTTTCCAAAGTGGCTGCGCTAATTTGCAATCCTTCCAACAGTGTATGAGAGTTCCCACTTCTCCACACCCTCCCCAGCATTTGTTGTTGTTTGTGTTTTTAATGATTGCCATGCTAATTGGGGTTAAGTAAAACCTCAGGGTAGTTTTGATTTGCATTCCTCTGGTTGCTAATGTTGTTGAACATTTGTTCATATATTTATTGGCCATTTGTATTTATTCTTTTGTGAAGTGTCTATTTAGTTAACTTGCACACATTTTTTTGATTGGGTTATTTTTTTTTTGGCAGAGTTTCTTGAGTTCTCTATATATTCTAGATAACTAGTCCTCTATCAGAGAAGTAGTTGGCAAAAAAATCTCCCATTCTATTGCCTCTCTCTTTGAGGTTTTTAACAGTTTCCTTTGCTGCACAGAAGCTCTTCAGTTTAATGCAATACCTGACTTCAAACTATACTACAGAGCCATAGTAATAAAAACAGCATGGTATTGGCACAAAAGCAGACACATAGACCAATGGAGTAGGAGAGAGGACTCTGAAACAAATACACACACTTACAGTCAATTGATGTTTGACAAAGGGGCCAAAAACATATCTTGGAAAAAAGATAGCCTCTTCAACAAATGGTATTGGCAAAACTGGTTATCCCTGTGCAAATATATAGAAGTAAACCACACTTTCTCACCCTGCACAAGAGAGTCAATTCAAGATGGATCAAAGACCTGGAAATTAGACCAGAAACATTACAGTTACTTGAAGAGGACATAGGACCAACACTCCAACATATAGGCATGGGTAAAAATTTCATCAACAAGACCCCAAAGGCACAATAAATTAAAATGAGAATACATGGAATTGCATTAAACTGAAAGGACCTTTTTAAAAAGCTCAACTAGGTCTTATATTTTCATTTGATAAAATCAGGAATGTTGATCTGGGTGGCATGGTGGCACACGCTTATAATTCCAGTACTTGGGAGGCTGAGACAGGAGGATCACAGCTTTACTGCCAGCCTCTGCAACTTAGCAAGACCCTGTTTCAAAGTAAAAAATAAAATAGGGTGGGGTATAGCTCAGAGGTGGGACACCCCTAAGTTCAATCCTCAGTGCCAAAAATAGTAATAATAAAAATAAATAAAGTCATGAATGTGATGAAGGCACAGGAAATGTTAGCATGTGAGCAGTACAGTATCCTATTGTGCTTCAGAATTGATGTAACAGTGTTCCTGTGCCTGTCATAGAGTAGTGACCTCCCACTCTATCCTAGGAGGTCATGGGGAAACCAAATTTCTGTGAACAGATGGATCAAAGCAGAGAAGAAGACAGAAAAAGTCAGAAGTCAGGGAATTTTCAGGTGATTGTTATTAACCCTTTCCTTAAGGACTAGGGACACTTGCATATGTATGGGCCGATATGACACCACTTAACTTTATGTTCAGCTGGCAGTTAGTCTTTCAAGTCCTTGAAACCATTCATAAGTGAATGTTGGGGTACAATGCTGCCTGCCTGGACAAAAGGGATCCCTGCCAAAGGCAGCTACCCAGTTGCATGGTTAGTATCCACAATTTTTTTTCCTTGTGGTTTCTAGTGGTAGCAAATTCCCTTAAGGGCCCCTTTCTAAGGAATAGTGCAGTAGCAGTGAAGGGGAATGAAAAATAAACATGTAGGGATGACCTCTCATATGCCTTTCTACCTCTGTATTTTATCTTATTCAATTTTCATGTCCCTTAAGTGGTAGGTGCTCTTTATGATTTTTGTTTTAGAAAGGAAGAAGCTGAAGTTCAGACAGGTTTAATGATTTTCTTTTGATTTTCTAGCAGTAAGCAATGTGCTGGAATTCCAGCTCAAGCCAGTCTGACTCTGAGGACCAAGCAGGCAAGTTTCACCATGTCAAAGCTGCCTCCTTAAAAGAGGTCTCAGGAAAGAATGTTTATTCTAATGAGTCTCTCACTGTCCTAGGCTTGGGAAGCTTTCCATTTCCCTAGGAATTTTCAAGTATCATATACTTGGTGTTAACCTATCATCAGCTCACGATATACTTACTAATCGTTCTCATATAATTTGAGCAACTATATTGATTATGCTGTCTCCTTGACTCCAGTGTTATTTTTTTAATTTTAAAAAGGATGTTGGAGATATAAGTTCTCATTTCACCTCCACCATCCCCTAACTGGAGCAAAACTTCCCTTTTCTGGACCTCACTTTCTCCCTTGGTGCAAAATGTGATTCGGTTTCTATGAGATTTTCTAACACTGATGTTCAATGAGTGAAATGTAACTTTTATCATCTATGATACCTAGATTTGCTATAGACTCACTGTGAGTGGCAGAAGAGATCCTAAAGAGGAGGAAGACAGAGAAGACAGCCAGAAATGGTTACTAGAACACAACTGAGTGAATAACAAGTGCTTGATTCTTGTTTAATTTATGAGTGTTATTGATATTTTCTATTCCCTTTTGGAATCAGCTCTATTTAACCCTGACATTTTAATCAAATTTAATTAAATTTGCCTCTGGGGGTTATTTTCAGATTCTCGAGCTGTATCTGAAAAGGTGAGCTTCCTATAAGTAGGAACAACAATGAAACAAAGATCATGGTGTACTTTTCTACTCAGTTATGTTCTGTTTATAAAACCAAGTCTCCTGATTAAAGTACTAAATCAGACTCAATATTAACACTATTATAGTGTTAAACAATATTATATTTATCAATATAATAATATTATTGTAGTCCCCTTTATTGACAGGATATATTTTTCAAGACCCCCCATAAATGCCTGAAACAATAGATAATACCCAACCCTATGTACACTGTTTTTTCCTATACTTATCACATACTATGGCCATAACTTTTATAGTTTGAGGTGTGCCAGCAAAACTAGTTTGAATTCCTTTTGCCTTCTTCATGATTTCATGGATAGAAGATTTGTTCTTACCAGACATTTTAGTACCCTCAACGTATGATTTTTTTTTCCTTTCCTTATTAAATCAAAAATTTTCACTTAAGGGAATCACTACAGCTTCTCTTTGGTGTATCTGAATTGCCAGCATCACTATTCTTACACTTTAAGACCATTAGTAAGTAAAATAAGAGTTCTTTGAATACAAAATATACACAACAATCAATCTGATAACAAAGAAGGTTCTAAGTGGCTAATGGGCAGGTAGTGCATACAGGATGAATATGCTGGACAAAGGGATGATTCACTTCTCTGTGAGAGGATATGAGATTTTATCACATTACTCAGAATGACATGCAATTTAAAACTTAAGAACTACTTATTT